>KV448505.1:4792-26752 GCA_001658105.1 Rhizopogon vinicolor AM-OR11-026
TTCAGCGCATTTTTGCTAGCGCAGCAGTGGGGCGGAGAGTACAAGAGAATCGCTGCAGATCACGCTATCATTGTACAAGTCAAAGACATGACTTCTGTTCGCGACATGATGGACGTCAGGATGCTAGAGATATTGTAGATATGTGAGTTTCTTTACAGGGCTTGTATGCACACATATCTCATCGTAATCATACCATATACTGGTCCGCAAAGGAAGAAACGTCATTTGCCATCCGCTCCCCAAGGATAACTATGAACTGTATCATTTTATGTCATCCTGCAGTTCGTGCTGGTTATTCGGCCCGCAATTGAATTAAAGCACTCTGAACGCTGTCAGGCTGCTGAATATATATCAAGGTTAATATTGTTCAAGTAAAGCGAGACTTGACTAAATTCTGAGTTCAGCTTTAGAAGTTATCACTGGCGTGCTGAATAAAACGAGTGACCTGGCACAGGAGATGTGTTCGTTAAGCTCCACAAGTGCACAAAGGTAACGATTAACTAAAAATCCCAAAATCAGGTCTAGCGATGAACCTGAAAAATAGAGTATAGAAGGGCTGAAACATGTTGGTCTCTTTGGTGCTTCGGGAGAGAAACTAGCTCCACATCTCGAGTGGGATGTCATTCTTTAAGCCAGAATAGAGCATAATCCATGTGAATCTGCGAGAAGTGCTCCACTGCGCAGATCCGCTCCGAAAGGTTGGCAACAAGCCTGAAACCTGCAACTTGAACGTGTTGAAGGAAGCAAATATCCGATGCATGTACAGATTTTGGGAGTCGACAGAATAACAAAGGAATAGTGTCATGGAAGACTCCAGGTGAGCAGGAGAATTTTTGAAATGAGGTACTCCAGATGTCACGACTATTCAGAGTCTAGACATGTTGTCGTTGTATGGTGTGTAGCAGGCTAGCATGAGAAGGAAATATCTCAGGACAAAATTTGATCGCTACACTAATGCTATTATCAGACAACCCAACGGACTCCTCGTCCCGGGATGGACTAGTATCACAATCCTCGAATTTATAGCTCCATCGTGAATATATTTGAGCACCCACAATATCATTTCATGGTGACCTTCAGGCTGCAAAGGGTCTAGGTAAGGAAGAGAGACATCAGTGAGTGTACACTGGGGCTTCATCGTGTCCACCATTGGAACGTGGAGTCATGTGAAATAGATGCTGATAACGGATGACTGAAGATACCAAGAGGCGTCTACGAGTATAAAGGCGGTCATTATATTTTCTCCAGCAGAGCATGCTATCGATTATCCAGACAACATCTCCGTGCTTACATAAATCGCTGAAGTGCGAACTTTCAACATGCCGCCATTCAAATATTCACTCTTGACTCGGAGGAGACGATTGTTGCGTATGTACTCCAGTTCTTGAAGATCTTTAGTTTCCAGGACTGACATATCTTGAACATATCCGTTCTCTGCAGTTAAAAGGCCCCAGCGAATACTGGAGGAGACATATCTTCGAACCAATGCTGTAGACTACAGCATTGATTCGTTCGAAAGATACGCCTCCTCCGCTCGACTAGCATACCGGAGTGTAGTTGAAGTCAGGGTTCATGAGGCGGTAAAGTCGCCGTAGTCTGGTTCTGAACCCACAGAACCACCGCATAACATCTTTATTGAAAAACACTGAGCGTCGTCGTTTGGTTGCGGTCGCCGGTCAGAGTAACTTAAAATATAGCAAAATATGGCTCGCACGTCAATAGGACTGTTAACGTTGGTCGATCGTGAATGAAATCACGTAGCAATACCTGAAGTTAAAACAGTTGACGGGAAGTACAGCATAATTTCAATCACGACGCAACGAAACAAGGATTAATGTGATACAGTATTAATGCGGCAAGTCGAAATAGTCAGGTTCTTTGCACCACCTCCACGACTTCGTGAATCAAGCATCTTTTACCATCTTCCCTATATCATTCATCCCCTCGTCCATCGTCCAAAAGCCAGCCCACTCATCTTTCTCGCTCATCGTTTCGTGTTCCAATATCACATTGTCACCAGGTGCACACTGCCCAAGGCTACTCAGGTATTTCTCCTTCACCTCCCGCTCCGCGCGTTCGGCCTCTTTCATCTCCTTGCTTCCCGTCCATATGGCACGCGTCAGAATATGGCGAATGGCGACACGTACCACGAGATAGCCATGGGACGCCAACAACGCGATCAACAGGGCAGACATCAAGAGTTCTCGGGTTGCAGCAAGACCATTCGGTCGGTGATGCTTCAAGTGCTGCGATTCGTCGGTCACGTTCGCATTCATCATGGTCCCCAGCTGGTGCTCCTGCTGATCAGGGGGACGGAAGAGATATACCAGCGCTGAGTTCGTGAGCGCTGACAGCCATGTCAGTAACGATAGAGACTCGAGCCATGGCCCTATCGTATCTGTCCGAACAGGTATCGGCCGTCGGGTATGCACCGCGATCTTGAATGCGTCAGAGCGCACTTCAATGTAGTTGTTGAGGAGCGCCATCACTGGTGCCAGCGGCCATATCGTCGACCAAAGGGCAACGTAGCCAAATTGGGTCACCATCTCGCCGTAATCTGAGAACACGTCGTACGCTGGCAGCGCCACTTCGCTCCGGACGTGCTCGAGGAATTCACGCTCCTCTTTACCTTGCGCATCCTGCCCCATAGGTTCATCGTCAAACGCAACCCGCTTCTTTTTTCCGTGTCCCTTTGCACTGCCATTGCGAAAGCCCTTTCCATTGCGGAATGACTCCACGGCACGGAGTATATATGGCAAACCAATCTCCATGAACGTATCCACCACTTGGTTGGTGACTGTAAAGGCGAACATCTGTTCTTGAAGCCTAGATGGATTTAACATGCGTCGCGCGTTTTTCCTGTCCGACTCCCATAAACCGAGTCTTGCCACGCCGACTTTCTCTCCACGGCTTCCTGCAGCGCTGAGACTCGATGTGGCGTTGAAATTGATGTTGAATCTCTCCAATACAGCCAACGCTTGAAGCCCGCCTTTGAACAAGTGGAACTGGACAAATTGCATGACACTTTCGCCGAAAGGAACATAGACAAATGCAGACAGCGCAAGACCAAGGTAGGCATTCATCGCTGAGAGCGTGAAGACCTTGATCGAAAGAGAGCTGCTATGGTTGGACTGATGATGATGATTTTCCCAATCCGTGAAATTAGCCGCGTGCTTCTGGTACGTGGAGAGTAACCGGGGCACAATGAGCGAGAAGAGTATCGTTGGCGTAAAAGCCTTAAAACACATATGCTCAGAAAGGCGATACGCTGCAGTCATAAGTTATCTCACCACATATCTGTGACCAGGACCCTTGTAAAGCTGCGTCACAAAAGCTTCCAGGACGAATATGCCTGTCAATATGACCGCAAGGATAGTCGCAAAGAGTAGGATGACTGGTATGCTGGCAGCCATGCGCATCTCTTGCTTCCACCACGGGAGGTTTGGTATATGATCAGCTCTCCGCTTTTCCACGCGCCACGAACCACGTGTGCCCCATCTGACGGATAGTATACGCTCTTGCAGCCTCCACCATTCGACGAACCCGACTGACCACAAGAGAAGTAGAGTCGAATATAAAGCGGAATATGGTGTCCCACAGAAATAAAAGGTGACACCAAGCGCCGCAGGAAATATCAGAGCCCGCGTGTAAGCAGTGAGGAAGAAAAAGTAGAGTGCAATGGAATCTCCGAACTATAAAAACACAACATGATGACAAGGGGTGCATGGCAAACTAGAGTGAGACGAACCTGATCTCTTATCTTTTCAAGTTCCACGCTTGCTATTCGGTGCCGTGTCCAAAGGCGTATCCATTGGTCATTAAAGTCGTGATTGTGAAGTACCATTAGAGACTCCACGAGATCCCACTCCTTCCGCCCTGGGATGATACCTAGGCCTCTGTCTTCAGGAGTGGATGAAATGAAGCCATGAACCAAACGGATACGGTCTGCGGGAGAGAGTGGAGCCGATTCGAATTCATTCCCGGAGGACGGCAACTTGGACATAGGCAGACCGAACAGAAAGTCCGAGTTTCTGGCACTACGCATCAGAGAATGAAAGGTGAATGCGCCTGCAAGAACCCACCGTTCACAATAAACCAGGTTCGCAAGCACGTTCTGAGGGCAAGTCACCATTACAAGAATCTGACCTTGGCTCTCCCCACGCCTCCCAACAGCTTTGAGACCAGCTCGGGTGAGTGTCTCAATGAGCTTAGAATACTGTCTTTCCGCCTTGACAGCATTCTGGCGCACCTCTTCCTTAGAAAAGCTGGCTCCTTTTGGGATGGCACGGAAGACTATGACCACGTCCACACGTGGGGGCATCGTATGTTCAAGCTGCTGTTGTGAGTGTTGATGTTTTGCAACTCGTGGAAGTGACACGGTGTCCACCGTGCGTTCAAATATGTAAACGACGTCAACGGAGGCACAAAGTATGTGCTTACGTCATAAGCGCTGCAGAGTCTATGTAGATGATGCACAAAATAATTCATTCCATATAGCTTCTGAGCATACTATAGAGCGACAGTAGTTAGAAAGTGAAACAACGAGCAAGATCGCCGCCCGTAATGCATATGAAAAGTCCAACATCTTCACATGTATACAGCTTTTGAGTTGATAAATTAGTTGCAATGCAATGCCCGTGGGACTTAGCGCGCGTAGGGATGATAGCTGTGTTGCCCTCTTTGTCCTGCTCGTTGTGGGCCAACACCAACACCACCAGGACTACCAGGACCACCAGGACCACCTTGCAATCCTCTTGGACCACGCGGAACGTTCGGTCCTAGGCTGGCAGGTCCTGTGGGCGTACCACCGCCCCCCATGCCCTGTCCCCCTCTTCCCATTCCACCACCCATTGTTGGCCCACCACCCATACCGCCTGCCATGGCGGGGTTTCCCATGCCGCCTCTGCCCATACCCATACCTCCACCTCCACCTCCACCGTAACCTCCCATGCCACCCATCATACCTGGGTTCATGCCAGCGGTCATGCCCGGATTCATACCCATACCCATTCCTCCCATCATACCACCTCCGCCCGCCATTTGGAACATGCGGGTGTACAAAGCTGCAAGGGCCTGAGGGTCGAATGGAGTGTTGCCGGATGGAGCGGGGGGCATAGTGGGGGTGGCGGCGTTGAAGTTCCCGCCCTTATTACTCGTGTTGTTAGTGTACTGCTGCTGACCGCCGTCCTCAGTGAAATTATCGCGTTGATAACGCGGTTGCGCCAGCTTCACATCAATCTTAAAGTGTATATGAGTGAATCTAATCTTAAATATCACACGTTCATCACATACCAACTTGCCATCAATCTCAAGGTTCCCGAAACCAAGGAAGGGCTGGACATTTGTGTCCTCGAATGAAACGAATCCAAAGCCTTTGCTTCTACCTGTCTCACGGTCTAACATGACGGTCGAATCAATGACCTTGCCGAACTGCGAGAAAAAGTCCCGCATCGACTCCGACGTCACGCTGCCTGCAAGACCGCCGATGAACAGTTTTGTGGCACGTTGATGTTCTTGTCGAGGTATTGCTCTCTTCGGATCGATCTTGATACGATTGGTAAATAGACTCCAATGCTAGATACGACAGTGTACGTACAATCTTGCCGTCTAGGAAGTGCTCCCGCACCATAACCGCATTAACGCTCGCGGGGTCCTCAAAGGTCAAAAAGGCGAAGCATCTCGACCGACCAGCAGCATCGCGCATGATGGTGCATGCATCTACTTTACCAAACTGGGAGAAGTAATTCCTGAGGGACTCTGCCGCGAACGACCTTATTTTAGTACTACCGAACGGTACAGAGCAAGTAATAATGATGTAAGTACCATCGGTTGTATCCCAGTTCAGACCGCCAATGAACATCTTGCTATAGATAGTGTCGCAATCGCGGGGCAACACAGCCGAAGAACACGAGGAATACGTTCGGATGCGATAATTGAGGTTACGATATGAAAAACAAAGCTCGCTATTAGTTTCTGTAGAGACAGGGGTGTTATGACAAAAGAGAAAAGAAAGACGCTACTGTCTGATCGCGTTTGTGGCTAGCCTAGCTTAGACTGGTAGAAAACGCGAATATGCTAGAGCTAGACTAGTCGTCCTAGTCGACGTAGCTGAGTAGCTAGGCGTGACGATGACCGAACAACTATGTCGGTATTATTGACCGTCAACGACTAAGATCTGGTACTTTTCCCCAGTAAAGCGAAGATGTCCAAAATTGTATAGGAAGTTAGTAGAGCTGTCCCATGCAACTCACCCTTCATCTTTCATCTCCGACGGCCGCACACTTCTCTCGTGGCTTTGTTGGCGCTCATAACTACCAACGCCTTGCTGGCCCATGTCTGATGCATAATCAGACTGAGGTTGCTGATAAGTCGGAATCTGTTGCGTGGCGGGAGCCGTGTAGGTAGGAGGTCCAGATTGGGTAGGGGACGACGCATATTCTTCGTAAGTCTGCACTGGATAGGTCTCCATTGGAGGTGGTTTGGCGGGAGCTGTCTGAGCGGCTGGCGAAGGTTGTTGTGATGGCACCGGAGGGGGAGCCTTTACCGTGGAAGTAGCATTTGCTTGAGGGAGCGCCTCAGATGGAAGGGGCTCTTCTGCTTTGGACCGTTCCGCAATTTCTGCTGCACTCGAAAAGTCGGCCTCGTCGTTACCGTAGAGATCTTGGAAAAAATCAAATTAAAATGAACAGTCTGGGTACGTTGAAAGAACATACCGCCATAGAGGTCAGCGTCGAGCTCAGAAGACATGATGGTGATGGTCGTGGTCGCGGTGAGAGTGAAAAAGAACTTGGGTATTTGTCATCGCGTGGTCACTTATGTCTCAAAAGGTCCCACGCCCTCCGGGCCGTCGCCGCCCGTCGGGCCTCGGCCAACCGTTTTTTCTCCTCTTTGAAGGACGCCAAAAGGAACAAACAATATCTGGTTTATAACTTGACTCGATCCGTATTATTCCGTTCGCTGGATTCCGCATCTACTTGAAGCCGTGAGTTCTGTACTGTCTAAAACAGATCTCTTCGTCATCTCTCATCATGGACCACGTTCAGGTCATCCCCAACATTAACATCGGTATACTAGGTCAGTATTCTTGCTGGCGTAATACTGCTATCTTCTCATCTGGAAATTACAGCTCTTCAAGGAGCTTTTGCAGAGCATCAGGCTGCTTTGCAAAAGCTCTCATGTCAGAAGAAACTCGCGATCATTCTTGTTCGAACTGCAGAAGATCTTTCAACATGTGATGCTCTGATAATCCCCGGGGGAGGTGAGACAAGCGTCGCTAGACCGTTATAGTCTCACATCGTCCATTAGAATCCACCACAATTGCACTCCTTGCTAAGCTCTCCGGACTTTTAGAACCGCTAAGGACGTTCTTACAACAGAAGCCCGTATGGGGAACCTGTGCCGGAGCGATCCTTCTTGCACAGGCAGTGGAGAACACCAAAAAAGGTGGCCAAGAACTTCTCGGCGGAATATCTGTCACTGTCGCTCGGAATGGCTGGGGATCACAAGTATGAATATTAGGACTCCCAGCGTTTCCTCTTCACTAATGCTTTTCCCGCGAAGGTCGAGTCCTTCGAAGCACCTTTGTTAGTAGACGGTCTGCGAGATCCAAAAATTTCATTTACTGGTGTATTCATTCGTGCTCCTGTGCGTGTCTCCCTGTCATGTTGTTGAATTCATTTGACTTCCCCTGAAAAGGTCTTGTTGGCCTTGCATCCATCCACATGGAACCCACCAATAGAAATCATCGCCCGCTTGCCGCCTGACCTCATGCCAAAGTCCCAGAATATGCCTGCGTGTGACGATGGTCCACACGATCCACAAAGTATTGTTGCAGTGCGGCAGGGACGACATATGCTCACTACATTTCACCCTGAGCTCACAAAAGACAGCCGTTTTCATGAATATTTTGTGCGGACTTGTGTTTTGCCTACACTTCTATGAAGTGGTGTAATATGATATTGCTGCCTTCAATTGTCATGAGGTCTCAATACCTCTTGCGAAAGTGCAGACTGAGATTGCATACGGCTACGCGAAAAGGGTCGACATGAGCTGAGTCTAAGAGCTAGCTGGAGATGCTGAGTGATACTACCATATTAACAGCTGCAAGGAACAGGGGCGATGATCTTGGGCGTCTACTAACGAGATTCCACGAGGCAGGTTGAGACTGAAGATTAAAGACACATCAAAATTCAGTACCTACTCACAGTCCACATTAATCCTACATCACCGTGACTGCTTTAGCCGCGGTCAACACCACAAACCCCCAGAATGGCGGAAGCAGCACAGCCCATCATCCCAATCACTACACCCAATCGATCATTTGAAGGTCATGAAGGCACCGTTACCGCACTCGTAGTCTTTCCCGATGGATGCCGGATGATGATGGGCTCGAAAGATAAGATACTGTGTCCGTAGGACTTGCGGGTCGGCATTGTGTTGAAGAAATTGAAGGGGCATAACGACTCTGTGGAATTACATAAGAGACGGGAAATTGATAGCAAGTGGTGATAAAAAAGGGAGGGCTCATAATATCGCCTAACACGGAGACACTAGCGATTGGTTCATGGCAATCGGAAACGGCAATGCTGTGGAACACAAATCTTGCCAGATGCAAGGAAATCCAATCAAGAGATCTGTAAACCGCGGCAGAATTCGCTTTTCACCGTCTGGTGAACTTGTTTCGATTGCGACCAGCAGGTACGTCGAAATAAGGAATCTCAGCGCATAAGGGAATGACATCACATAAATCAACATAAACTAGACTCTTACGTGATTCTCTCACTCGATTGTATGGACGCCTGATGGCAAATGCCTTCTCTCGGGGTGGTGATAGTTGGTTGGCCAATGGCAGTCACGACCAAGTAAAGGAATGAAATATCGACATGGCTGTAGATCGGGGGTCTGTAAAGTGGTCATACTAGTGATATGAATGCCCTTGCCGTGGACTCTACTGGCACTCTCGCCGCCTCTGTATCTGATGACAACGATGTGCGCCTCTTTTAACAATTGAGCATCCCTTTTCAGTGCTGGGGTCCCGAACCAGGAACCCCATGAATGCCGTGGTGGTGTTCGGATTTTTTCGATCGGAAGCGAGCGAGCTCGGAGCAATGACAGGTTCTACACTCCTTCTAAATTCAACATCGTTAGAGGGCTTTAGTAGTACATAAGGAGAGTCGCTCACTTTTAACGTTTACCTCCCCCGCTGAGTTGTATACCGTCAACCGTCAACTTACGACAGTTTCAGATACATCCGATCATCCAGTCAATTTATCACTAATCCTTGACTATGACCATAGTCTCCGATGATCCCATTTGGTGGCCAATAATCAATTCGCAAATTTCCTTCAGCTATTTTATAGGTTCGTGGAGAGAAAGTCTGACAATGTGTTGGTAATTTCTAAGTCTATGTTTAATGCGGGTTCGCAGTCGCATGCTCTAGTATGGTGGTATATGATTGGGGTGAGCAATATTATACTTCTCGGCGAAATTATTGACTCAATGTTCCTATGGTTTTCCCTAGCATTGACATTCGGACAAGAGGTACGTTGACCACTACTGCAGTAGCCCAGTTTACTAGACAATATTGAAAGGTTGATCTGTTCTGGGTGAGTAGAGGTTCCGTACTAGAAAACCGATAGGACTAAGGCAGTCAATTTGGAGCAGAGGCATCGCTGGTCCCTCATGACCCTTATATATCTCGGTGTACATAGCTTATATAATACCCTCAGTTGATAACTTGTGCTGACGTCAAATATTCTAGATACGCTACATTGGGATTCTTTTCTCTATGTATGTTTGCATGGTTGACCAATTGGCACTGCGCTAATATGCCATCTGACACAACTCAGTAACAGCATGCTAGGTATGTATCCTCGCATACCCTCCGTTGATTTCTTCTGATCGATCTCGTGTAGAGTATCTCCCGGTAGTCTTATTGACGGACATGGTGAGTATGCTTGCCATTCTCTGATCGTCGGACTACAGTGTACCCCTACGTAGGGGTGAGTGAGAATCTCTACGAAGTTGTTGCTTCAATAATTCACCACCGTAACAGATGTGAGTTCGTTTGCAGCATTGGATTTTCTGATGCTGATCTACAACTATTCTTTTCAGGCAGTATCGTTTCCCAGGTGCAGACATGGGTGGGTATCGTCTTGAATTTCATGTTGTGCGGTGAGTTACTCAGGTGCAGTGCCTCAATGGTGTTTGCTTGACTAAACTACTATGCAAGTCATCATGATTGTTCGGTTATATGTCATGTATAAGCGATCCAGAAAAATACTTGTCTTTCTCATCGTAACCTCCCTGACTGGCACAATCGCAATTGGGGTGATCACAGCCGTCCTCAGCCGTCATTCTTCAACAGGTGAGCTTTAGTCGCTCAAAGATGAAACAGTACAAAAGGCTCATGGGGCAAATGCAGAGGAGGTGATCACGTCTGGTTTCCATATGTGCGGTGACAATGGATACGACTCATTTCTATTGTCCCTGACGTGGATGCTCGCAACTGTATGGGAGTTCCTCGCACTGTGTCTTGCTGCCTGGATTGCTCTAAAGCACTTCCGTGAACGGCAACGAAGGCCGACAGGATTGATAGTCACAGACTATTTTACCATGTTAATAAAATCTAACTTGTGTTACCTTGCAGGGTGAGCTTTGAACGTGATTATTTTGGTTTCTGCTGAAGTTCCCCCGCCTGCTAGATTTGTTGTTGTATCTTGCTTCGATCTTAGCTTCGCGCTGTCGCCAAAGCTTTGGGTGCGCAAATCTGTAGCTGACATTTGCACCTCACCATTCCTTATCATCTATATAGAACTCATGGATTTTTGGCGGTTTCGTCCAAATTGCCTTTTTCTTACAAATGTTTGTGCTGGGACCGCACCTCATCCTCAGCATTCGACAACATCATGCTAAGCTCGTGGCAAACACCGATACAGGATTCGGCATGACTACAATTCCTTCCCGGGCGGGCATACCTATGTCCAGTGATGGTGATGTGTAGTTTGACTAGCGTTACAAGTCAACTGTTGGACATTTTATCAGGGACAGGAAAACTCTGGAGTTTGGTTGATGGTACTGATTTGGTGTTCAGAAGTGGTCCTGAAAGCTGCGGTTTTTTGTTTATGTATAATCGCCAATCTTTCATTTATACGATGTTGTTGCCATGTTTAATTATGCTCCGCCCCCGGCAGCAGCGGGGCGTAGAGTACAAGAATCACATCAGATCACAATATCATTGCACGTGTTAAAGACATGTCTTCTGAATACTAATCGAGGTATTGCAACTATAATTGTACATCTTTACCGTCAAACATGCCTTTCTCGTTTACATCTTGACAGCGCCTGCATTGACGCATACCATGCTGGTTTACAACGGGAAAGGAAACTCATCACAGCCAGTGTATGAATTCTATCAGAGGGTATCAGGTAATGCGTCCAGTGCAAATAATCTCATTGAATTTCATATTAAGTCGACAATTTTTGGACGAAATGAGACCAAAAATTCATTCAGCCGATCTTCCGGATTGTGCGATACCTGATAGACTTCTGATACACGCAGTAGACTTTTGCTGTCGCTTGAAAGCGTAGACGAAGGCGAGGACATGAAGTCGGATAACGCAGCGTGGTTGTTACACCTGCATCTGGAGGGCGAATTGCTTTTTGATCATAAGTTGAAAGTGAGTGAGCGCGGGTTGACTCTGACTTATCATCACCCTCGGTATGACTATTCTCATGGATATAACCTTATTGTGCACCGGGTTCTTAAAGGGCTGCGATACTTAGACAGGAAGTGGCTTGTTGGGAGTTCAGGTTTCCGTGGCATCCGGCGGCGGCATATCGCTGGCAAGCATGCTACAGCAGGTAGTAACATACGTACATCGTCAGCTGCATTTGAGTGCAGGACTTCACGTACTGTCAGTGGGGCAGGAATCCTACGGATACGAGTCTCGTTTATGCGAGATGTGGTCTACATCCACTACAGACACACTCTCGCGACCTGCCGACCCCATAGGCGTGCGATAAGGGGGAGAAGTGTACCCAGGAGCTACGGGAGCACGCTGCTAGGGGTATTCCAACAGCGAGTGAGACGGAGAGGCAGCCTGGCTCGTTGGGAATGGCGTTCACTATCGCTCGGTTGTGCTTCTTTCTTGTGGTTGACAATGCGGAGTGTCGCAGAAGGGTGATACCTAGCCATTTGCAACATCTGGAACTCAGTCATTCACGCGGGCCTGATCGTCCAGGTGTATTTGAGCGGTAAGGGTCACATGTGGCGCCATTCGCTGCTCTGCCAGCGTAGGCAACGCGCGACATTTCAAAGTGGAGGATGCTGGCCATGGCTTTGGCATAGCCAGTCCACACGCTCCATTCCAGTCATGAGCTTTTCTGCCATCGGTATATTCTCTTCCATGGCGTGGAATTGCGTTAAGAGCTAGAGGAGGTATGTGTTAATACGACAGGGATCGTGCATTTTGGGTTGGCTGCGGGATTGTTATGGCGGAGGAGGTAAATCATATGTGACATGTCAGGGCAGCTGACGGAGCGAATAACATCCATTTAAATTGTGTGCGACTTGCCTGCCAGGGCATACGTTTTGACTGCGGGGATATGTTTGCAGTTGGAGGGGGGCTCGTATGCTGTGCCTAGTGCTGATTTGCAGACTGATTTGCTGCATCGTAGTTCTTCACGTGGAGAATACTTCACGTGGAGAATACATGATAGGCCCTTTGTGTTGACAATGTCACGAGGAGGTGCGTACACTGGGACGTTAGCAACTTTTGAACAAATTTGAAATCACTTTCCTGAAAGAGCTTTGTCAGCTTCAACTTGAATTTGAAGTTGCGACAAGAGGCAAGCAAGCTGAACTCAGTGGTCTCCGCCAGTCAAAGGTCGCCGTGCTTGTCCCACAGAGACAGCTGTTCGATGAGGCCGTTGCTGGCGGGTATAGCATCGCAGATGCCAATGTTCGTGCTCGTCTCAGGTTCAGGAATCCTGCAGCAGTCCGCTGCGCTATTCGCCGCATCCTCGATGTCATCACTGGCAGTCTGGCACGAACTTTGCAGTAAGCTTAGTGGAATTTATTGGTGTGTGGATCCATTTATTCACTGGTTGTTTTGAGCTAACACGGTCACGATATTTATACTCGTGTGAGCACAGAAGCACACGACGGCACAACGACAGCACACGCTTAATTCGCTACATATCACGTTATAGGAAACACGCAGTGTGCATGGGTCAAAACTCCCAAGCAAGACACCAGAACATCGCTGTTTTTCTTGTCATCGCTAGTTATCACGATGCGTTTTCCCGCCATCTTTACATCTTTGCTCGCAGTGACTGCCGCTAGCGGCCGCAGGATGAGCAAGAAAGAGGTGAGAGAGCGCCAGCTTGAGGCATCAACACTTTGGCAAACCAGCTGGGCAATTGAACCGGGAAGGGCTGGAAACATGAAGGACAATGTTGTTCAGAACATCACGTTCACGAACCCCAAGGCCTCAGGTAAATGAATTGCTACAAGTAAGCATGTCCCTTCCGAACCATAGTCATGCAGAATTCTACGTCGATGGGACTTCCCTCCCTCTGGTCGACTTCGACGTTGGTCCAAGCTGGGCAGGTCTGTTGCCCATCAGCAACAGTTCCGACGAGACGCGACAGGTGTGCTATTTGTGAATCATGCGTGTTTGTTCTTCTTTACTAAGGCAAGAACGATAGCTCTTTTTCTGGTTTTTCCCCCCTGGTCCGTGCGGGAGTCTTGATGATCTTATTTTTTGGTGGGTATGAGGAGCGGTATAATATGGTTGACTGCTGATTCGGAACGTCATTCTAAGGACAAACGGTGGCCCTGGCTGTTCGTCGCTCGAAGGTCTGCTTCAAGAGAACGGGGTAAGCATTCTTTCATCCAATAGCTCAACCTATTTAACTGAAACCCTAAAGCCTTTCAGTTGGTCCTTGGGCCAAGCTAAACCTACGGTGAACGAGCAAAGCTGGACCAACCTCTCCTCCGTCCTGTGGGTGGAGCAACCTGTTGGAACAGGGTTTTCGCAAGGCACCCCGAACGCACAGAACGAAGAGGATGTCGCAGCTCAGGTTGTTGGGTTTATGCAGCAGTTCCTCGAAGTATTTTCAGAACTAAAGGGCAAGAAACTGTATCTCACGGGTGAAAGTGTACGTTTATGTCGAAGTTTGTTCATACATCGTGCTCACTTGACTCAGTATGCTGGAACATACGTGCCTTGTCAGTCAGATGTTGACTTTTTTCAAACCTGTCTAAAATATCAGCGAAGATATTGCGAACCACATCTACGAGAATCCCTCTCTGTTAGACCTCTCATTACAAGGGATATGGATCAGTGATCGTAAGTGATTCTGAACCACTTTGTGTCTTCTCGGCTTATCTACAGAGATTAGCATCGCTCTCGTGGGATGTAGTGCAAGAGCAGATCCCTGCAGTGGATTTCGTGCATAAATATGCTGGTCTTTTCTCTTTCAAGTTTGTACATGTCACTTGACTTCACTCTGTGAGGCACTCACCAATGCCGCTCAGTCAAACGTTCATGGCCTACCTCGAAAGCAAGGCTGCGAAGTGTAATTACACTGGCTACGTGGATAAGTACGTGACATACCCTCCAACCGGCCTTCTTCCTCTTCCAGGAGACTCGGTCGAGGCTGCTGAAGACTGTGATGTCTGGGACGATATCTTCAATAATGCACTCATTATCAATCCCGCCTTTAATATCTATCGCATTTGGGACACTGTGAGTTGAAAAGATTCTAACCAGAAGTATATTGACCTTCTCTATCACAGTATCCATCCCTTTGGGATGTCCTTGGTTCTCCGTAATGCACCATTCAACCATTAATTCCACAACTTGGCTGATGCAGACCCAGCGGTTCATTCCCACAGACACAATCTCCGATTTACTTCAACCGAAAGGAGGTGAAGGAGGCAATCCATGCGCCTCTTGACACTGAGTGGTCGGAATGCTCCAATATCGATGTCTTTCCCAATGGAGACGGGAGTTTGCCCCCTGCCTTCACCGTGTTACCGAATGTTATCGAGAAGAGCCAGCGAGCTGTCATTGTGCACGGCCTCGCAGACTTCGTTCTCATTTCTGAAGGGTATGGCTGCGTTAATGATCTTTTTGCCATGTATTCTGAGACATGATTCGATTATTTAGAACCAGAATCGTCATTCAAAAGTAAGTGTATTCTTAACTGTGACCATTACAACCGATGGGAATCATTTGCAGCATGACCTGTGAGTGACTGGATGCGTTGAGGTAAACAGCCACTCATTTCATTTCAAGGGAACGGGTTGCAAGGATTCCAGGCGCCTATTGCCAATGACAGCTTCATTGTTGATGGAGTGGGTGCCTTTGGGACCATGCATTCCGAGCGCGGTCTCACTTACTATGAGGTAATCCTGAGTGGACACATGTAAGTTTTCCGCAATACACATGGCGCTTCTCATTTGCATTTCTTCCAGGATCCCACAGTTTGCACCAGTAGTAAGTCGACAATTCACTGACGCAAAGTGCGATCTAACAGAGAGATCAATCATTTAGGCAGGTTTCCAGATCATGCAGTACTTGATGGGTTTTAGGGACACGCCTTAGATACTTAGGACATTTACAGTTCCCTTATTATTAAACCATCTTTTGTCAGTTGGAAATGTCGCGCTCTCGCCTGCCCTAAATCAAAGTCATGTGCGCGATTCTGAGTAATTACTAATTATGACCTTTGTTCCATTACAAACCTCGAGAGCTCGAGGACCAATTGGAACTTCATCACCTTGATTTTCTGCATCCTAACATCATTTTCCTCGAAGAATAAAAATGCCTCCCATCAGGACACAACGGTACTCGGCGAATATCAGTAGTAAGATGCCGGCGGAAGTAGTGAATCGGTTGTTCGAAGGGAGCAAGCAGCTCGAAGCAGACCGTGAGCACGCATTACAATTAAAATAATCTCTGTCATTCAACAGATGTTCACAGGCAAGATCGAGTATCCATTGACTGAACACGAACGCAAGGCCTTCAAGACACGCGACGGCAAGGCAAGCAGCATGCATTGAGACTGCCCCCTGAGGATTGCTTAGTCCGTGGTTCTCTCAGCGCGTCACTCCGCATCAATGGGCTGTATACGACTTCAGCAAGACGATTCCTTGCGGTCAGGTGACGACCTACAAGGACCTCTGTGTCGCTATTGGGCAAGGGTCACCTCGGTCAGGTGAGCGTCTACCGTACGTATTCCCTGTCTACTCTCACCACCTCATTCCCCAGTCGGTTCGGCCCTTCGAAACAACCCATTTGCCCCGTTTGTCCCTTGCCATCGCGTAATTGCATCAAACATGTACATTGGGGGATTCTTCGGTGAGTGGGGCACGGGCGCAAATGCAAGAGGAGGACAGAAGAACACCGGCGTGCAGTGCAACAGGAAGATGGAGATGCTTGCAAAGGAGGGTGTTGGGTTCTCTTCGGATGGGTATCTTGTTGATGAGTCTCTGCTCTGGCCTGTGCCCGGGGAAGGTTTTGAATCGACTTAGTGTTATAACTTGACCTGTACGTTGATTTGCCAGTGCGACGCGCTGGCAATCTTCTCGAGTTCATCGCTGCAATTTGCAAGGCATCAATTTCTTCTTGACAAATTGTATCGTTAACGGGACTCAAACGCTTGTAGCCTGAGTTGTCCGACATCTTGTGATTCAAGAGAGTCAGTCTCCCATAGCTCAGGGAGACAAAATACAAGCATTCTTATCTTATAGCACATTGTACTTTTTTTGAGTCGAATTCTGTCCATTGAGGTAATCTACCCTATACGATCTAGTCTATCCTAGGCCCCTTTGCCTCGCGCCAAATGCCCCAGATGAAGGAGTACCCCTTTGGTCCGCCGTTCGCGCCGGCCGTTTTAGATGCACAACTTGGCGAAGGTGAGCCGACTGTTAATTTCCTATTGATATAAGATTGGTGTTATCCTGCAATCGAGTGTTCTATGCGCGTAAGTACTAGCACATTGTACTTAAGAGTGGTAGCTCGGCTTCTCGTATACAAGGTTTAGAGCTGGAATCTTCAAATGCTACTAAGTAGCTCGGTAATATCAAGATTTGATTCTCGTACGTACACGTACTTTTCTTTACATACTCAATCACTACTCGTTACACGCGCTACACACGTTCGCCCGTTGATTCTCCGTCTCAACACGTGCTTTTGTTCCTCTCCTCGAATAATGTTTCAGTAGTCTTTTCAATCCAAAAGATTCAGTCCCTTGCCAATTTCTGGTCCGAGCCTGTCTAATCTTAATAGGTAAAAGTCATCCACTTGTTTCTTCGTCGCGTTTCATGCCAAAATGGTACCATCTCATTCGCATAGAGCCGCCGCGGTGGCAATCCGTTCTCTATTTTTCAGACGAGATCATCGCATCACCCCAGAAGCGAAGAGAGGCAAAGAACTTAGGCTTCCTGTTTTAAGCAAGTACTGGCTTGGAATGCTGTGCTTAGAGAATCTTGGCGAGGTAATGCCACGGAAGTTCGCATTAACAATCACTTAGCATGCAATATTAAAAGGAAAAAACAATGCATCTCTTTCTGTCAGTTATGCATTGATGGGCTGATAGCTTTAGCTCTATTTTGGCCTAGCTGGTACCACGGATCACAATAACTGGGCATCAAAGGCCTTAGCGCCGTGATAGTAACTACGCATCTAGTCGTATTCAGACGGAATGATACATGCTACTTACATACCCCTTTGGTGCACAAGGCAGTTTTTCACCTAGGCCAGCCGTTTAGTGTTGTGAAGATTTTAGGATGCATGAAATGAGTCTTGATCCCGTGCAAGAAGGTGTGTACGTGAAACCACTCCTCGTCTGTGCACCGGCTGTGATGTGTGCTGATGGTCACAAACACGCAGCACTGCCGGTACGTACCGGGATCACATCATGGAGAACGTTTCTGCGGCGTGACGATGTTGTAGGCGAAAATCTAGATTTCATTTATATTTGAAGCCGAGAACTCTGAAACAAGAGGGAAACGGGACATTTGTTATACAGATTGTACAATGTCCGAGTCAGACGCTTCAACCATGATCCTAGCTTGCCAAGATCAGAAAGACTCAGTTCGAGGGCAGAGCTTTCAATAGTACATAAGGAGAGTCGCTTACTCATAAGGTCGTACACCGACACCGTTAACTTGCGACAAATTCATACGACCGTCCAGTCAATTTATCAGTTCGCCACACGATAATCCCTGGATATGATCATAATCTCCGATGATCCCAGTTGGTGGCCAATAATCAATTCGCAATTTCTCTTCAGCTATTCTATAGGTTCGTGGAGAGCAGGTCTGACAATATTGATAATTTCTCACTGTCTTTGATGCGGTTTCAAAGTCGCATGCTGTAGTATTGTGATGTATGACTGGGGTGAGCAATATTTTGCTTCTGGGGGAAATTATTGACTCGATGTTCTCTAGCATTGAAATTCGGACAAGAGGTACGTTGAGAACTACTGCTGCAGCCGGACTCACTAAAAATATTGAAAGGTTGATCTATTCTGGGTGAGCAGAGTCTCGGTATCAGAAGAACGAGGACTGAGACAGTCGATCTGAGGCAGAGACATCGCTGGTCCCTCATGACCTTTCTATATCTCAGTGTATATAGCCTATATAATACTCTCGGTTGATAAGTTGTACTGACCTGAAATATTCTAGATGCGCTACATCGGAATCCTTTTCTCTATGTACGTTTGCATGGTTAACCAATTGGCGCGCTGATAAACCATCTGATACAACTCAGTAACATCATGCTGGGTATGCTCCTAACACATCCTGCATTGATTTCTCATGACCGATCTCGTGTAGAGTATCTCCCGGCAGTCTCACTGACGGACATGGTGAGTAGGCCTGTTATTCCCTATCCGTCGGACTAACTGTACCCCTACGTAGGGGTGAGTGAGAATCTTGACGAAGTTGTTGCTTCAATAATTAACCACTGTAACAGATGTAAGTTCATTTGCAGCATTGGGTTTTCTGATGCTGATCAGTAACAATTCTTTTCAGGCAATATCGTTTCCCAGGTGCAGACATGGGTGGGTGTCGTCTTGAATTTCATGTTGTGCGGTGAGCTACTCAGGTGCAGTGCCTCAATAATATTTGCTTGACTAAACCACCATGCAAGTCATCATGATCAATCGGTTGCATGTAATGTACCAGCGATCCAGAAAAATACTCATCTTTCTCATTGTAACCTCCCTGACTCTCACCATCGCAATTGGAGTGATCACAGCCATTTTCAGCAGTCGTTCTTCAGCAGGTGAGCTTTAGTCACTCAAGGATGAAACAGTACAAAAGGCTCATGGGACAAATGCAGAGGAGGCGATCGCGTCCGGTTTCCATCTGTGCGGCGACTATGGATATGACTCATTGTTATTGTCCGTGACGTGGATGCTCGCAACTGTATGGGAGCTTCTCGCATTGTGTCTTGCTGCCTGGATTGCTCTAAAAAACTTCCGTGAACGGAAACGAAGACCGACAGAATTGATAGTCGCAGACTATTTCACATTGTTAATAAAATCTCACTTGTGTTACTTTGTAGGGTGAGTTTTGAACGTGATTATTTTGGTTTCTGCTGAAGTTCCCCGCTGGCTAGGTTTGTTGTTGTGTCCTGCTTCAATCTCAGCTTCGCGCTGTCGCCAAAGCTTTCGGTGCGCAGATTTGTAACTGACATCTGCATCCCATCATTCCTTACCATCTATATAGAACTCGTCGATTTTCGGTGGTTTTGTCCAAATTGCATTTTTCTTACAAATGTTTGTGCTGGGCCCACACCTCATCCTTATCGTTCGACAACACCATGCTAAGCTTGTAGCATTGAGCACCGACACATGAATTGGCATGACTACAATTGCTTTCCAAGCGGGCATATCTATAGAGTCCACTCCCAATGGTGGCGATGTGCAGTTCAACAAGTGTTTCAAGTCAACCATTCGAAATTTTATCGGGAACAGGAGAGCTCTGAATTTTTTTCGATGGTACTGTTTTGGTATTTGGAACTTTGTGGTCCTGAAAGCTGCAGTTGTTTTTATTATATACAATCGTGATTCTTTTATTTATACGATGTGGCTGCCTGTTTAGTTATGCTCGGCCCCTGACAGATTGCACATGAAGACATCATCGAACAAGACATTGACACCTAGGTAGATGCTTTGATTGCGACCTGATCGAGTTTTGCGTGTCAGTTAACATGCCAGCGGACCCATGTTGATCGAGACGGTTTCCTTCAAATGTAACAACGAGACCCAGACTCTCTCACCACTGTATACAGCGTTATTCCGTAACCTCTCTGATCTACAGCGGGCTGCAGAGGAAGGTGGTGCTACGCGCGAGAGCGGTAGTCTCCCGTAGGCAGACCACGCGGTTGTTCCTCATAACAAGGCACCATCTACTCATCTTATGCTTTATGTAGTATGAACAGAGCTGGTTGCGTGGGTGGACAAAGAAAAGTGGACTTACTACATGACAGTTGCTTGTACGTTATGTAATTAGCTAGGCTTATTTGTTGTACCATCATAAGTATTGTGCACGTGGATCCGTCCAGTCGCGGAGTCGTTCCTTGCCACAAAGTATTATTCCAAATTCTACGCATTACGCATTACGCATTACGCCTGACGTACATAATGCTGTAAGTAGTACTTGAGAGTCCTTCGTATTAGTTGATACGAAGTCACATTAGCCTTACGCGAGCTCCGCAAATCCAACTCGTAATTGATCCATGTCGAAAACTGAGTACACGTTCTGCAAGAATACATCGCCCACTAGCCAGTAATCTTCTATAAATTTTCATTAATGTTCTGCATATTAAGCATATATTCATAGTCTTACCAATGTCTGAGCTTGCAGCAACACCAGCTAAACAGTCACTGGATCCGTCTTCGATAGGCCCGAGGTTGAATGTTTCCCCAGACACGGTAAATGGACGTCCTCCAAAGGTAAAGGTTGGCGCATAATTCTCGATTATATCACACGGTACTGTATTTTGACCTCATTAGCACCAATATAATACAGGGAAGTAAATACTGACTTGAATAAAACCCGTCAGACTCTTGTAGTATAGCACCAGGGATACCATTATAATAGGACGCAGCAGTAGCCGTATCCGTCAGGATCAAACTTGTTCCAGTATCAATGATGGATTCTACTTCGGACGGCCCTACCTGAACACCAGCTCGAGAAACCTGATCCGATGTTACTTGCCAGAAGCCCGACACAGTCACAGGTGTGTAAGTTAAAGTGTCTTGCTGATACAGCGCGGTGTTGGTACCTCCAACATAAAGTTCGCTCGCACCGGTAGCGGAGAGTTTGACACCAAACACAGCTTCCGGCAACTGTCCGCTTTGTACGAGAGTCTGAAAGAGCGGACTTGCTTCGTACACAGAGATGGACTCGAATGCAAAGCCGGCGAGCCCGTCAGGTGTAAAAGATGTACTTGAAAATGTGGGAGAATAGACCATTGCAGCCCCTAGGGTTTGTCCGACAGCCTGGTCATAGTTAGCACTCATGCTTATGATCTGAACCCATAGGGATTACCGTATATCCTCCAATTGCTACGTTGTCAACAAATTGCTCACCCTCAACATCGCCTGTGATGTAAGTGAGTACGAATGGCTTCCCAAGATCGACAGCGGTTGAGGAGGTGCTTGGATCATATTTATTGTGGCCATCGCAACTGACACCACAAACGACGGAAGGAAGGACTGTTGAATGGAGAGGGGGATTTAGCAAAGGTTCACGAATCATGACTGGAGAAGATGTCTTACAGATATCCGAGCTGCCCGTGTCGATGTCCACTTTGGTACAGTGTTAGCATCATCTTAAATGAGGAAGATAATACATGTTTACCCGTGAAAGTTTTCGCCGGCGTACCAACATTGATCGAAGCATACCACAGAGTTGCATCCTCAGTTGTCAGAGGG
>KV448506.1:11192-22837 GCA_001658105.1 Rhizopogon vinicolor AM-OR11-026
AAACGCACAAGTTTAATTCCTAATCAGGAGTTGTCGCACGTGATCTCAGCGCTCAGCAACCACACGCCCTGTTACTCGTCCGAACTTTTTCGGTTCCCAATAATTGCGTAACTTCGACGTCCGAGCAACTCGGCTTACCTTACTCCTTCAAGCTATGCAAGACCCCGAGGAGCTCGACTGCGTCCTGAAGCATTCAAATGACCCAATAATTTCGCAAATTCAACCTGCAGAGTTCAACATTATCCCCTCCATACGAGCTCAGCTGTCTAGCATGCGGCTCGCTCACTTCAACTTTCATCCACTGCCCTGTACCCTCAATATCAACTGCGACACCAACAATACCATACTGCGTCGCCGGGAAACTCAAGTCAGAATGCCACAAGTTTTTGGCCCTTGAGGCTGATGTTGAATTCGAACGTCGAACGCTACTTGCAGTTCACGAAGCTGGCAACTTTATCCTGCTGGTTGGAGTTGAACCACATCTGCATCTGTCTTAGCTGAGTACTCGAGTACCGTCACATCGTGTACACTTGTATGAATGGTCTCGTGTCCTATCCAGATTCGTAGTCTACTAATCTAAAGCCCCATTCAAAGTGCTAAAAGCACTGAGTTGATCTCGAGCAAGGGTGGGATGCAGAGGTAATGTTGGCAACACTGGAAGCGTGACACAGAATG
The DNA here is from genome assembly GCA_001658105.1 of Rhizopogon vinicolor AM-OR11-026. Lineage (NCBI taxonomy): Eukaryota > Fungi > Basidiomycota > Agaricomycetes > Boletales > Rhizopogonaceae > Rhizopogon > Rhizopogon vinicolor. The sequence continues at coordinate 11,868 of KV448506.1, forward strand.
ATGGAGAACACGATCGATATTCTGCGACGTGCTCGCCCAAAGTCAATGCAAAGTGAGAGTGCTGAATGTGGACACTGGGATTACACCAAAACCTGGCATCAGTGGCGAGTCGGGTGCGAGCGCAAGGGAGCGTTCTGGACCACGGCATTTCTATTATGTTTCAATATGTTGACGAGTCTGACGGTCAGTAAGTTCTATCCGTGCTTTCCTTTCTCCTATAACTAAGAAGGGGGCTTCTCAACTCGTTCAACATCTCATCCGCCAGTCATTTATCACTTTGCGCAGACATGCTAACGTTTATCGAAGGAGAGGTCGTCTCCACCATCTTCGATCTGAGTTCGCCGACACTACGTCCGATTTAAATTCAACCACCAAGGTCCGATCCCGAATAAGTGAAAATAGTATGATATAAGACCCACTACATTATGAGCGGGGATCATATTATATTGAATGTCTGAGTCCCCTGTGCAACGACCTTTTCGCAGGCGGTAGTGAAATTGTCTCGAAGCAAGATCCTGATCGATTAAGCAACGAACTACGTGCAATATTGCATCAACCACAGAACTAGTGCGAAAGGAGGAACACGGCTTACTGACGTGACGTGCGAGTCAGGCTGTCAGTTAAGCCGTCACCCTATGCAGTACGTGCCCTATAATAACGCGCAAAGGTCAGTCATGGAGTTAAAGACTGGATACAGAGTACTTACATCACAATGACGGTCAGGGCAGCAATCACTATTGTCGCTGCAAGTTTCAGGCCACCCACTACATACACTAGCAGATATAGATGCTGTCAAAGCAGCAATGATGACAAGGAAGGAGAAACGCATAGTCTGTGTGTGATAGGATCAGCTGATGGGACAACTCTGGGTTCAATGTAAGAAAACACGTTGCTAATAAGTGATTGTTGTGGGCGGACCTCGGGTGTTCTGCCAATCAGTCTGGCAGGGTTGGTTCGCGGTAGAACTCCAGCGTGGATGGTAAGAGCGTAGGCAGAACGTGTAGCCTGGCGACTCCCCAGTGGCGGATAAAACATTACAGTGCAAACTTGGGAAGCAGCCTCTCGAGATTGGAGCAAATCGGCGCCGCTGATAGCGGAAGAACTTTGCAATCGGAGCTAAATCGGATGTTTATTTAACTTCTTAGTTGTGCCATTTCGACAAGGTGTTCTCGGCGTGCGGCCCATTGTGAACACTGAGTAGTTCCAAGTATCGTCGGAGATGATTGGACTGGGTGGAACTTCTTGTGAAGTATCCTGGACCGCAAGAGCTAGATTCTGCCTACATCCCTCGACCGAAGGCCTGCGATACATCGTGGATATTACTGCAGGAAGTTTCATAGTCTAATGCGTGACATACCACGGGTTGTCTTTTGCCCGAGAACCGGTGGGAACTCCGCCAGATGACTGCGAGGGATACAGTATTTTGCCTATACTCTTGCTGTGAATTTCTCCTCAATGCGCAAGACATGACACAACAAGATAGGCTGCCCTGTGGTCCTAATAACCATCTGCCTTCCTGCGAGCGGCGTCTACCTTGTTTCGAGCGGCACTCTTACCCATTTCTGGGCCATTGGAAGCGCGAGGGTTGTCTGGTCAGTAGTTTTGCAGCAGGCAGGAGAGCAGGATGCACTGCATGTCCCGAGGATTGTCGTTGGCATTAGTAGAGCCTGGATTGTATAATACCATTACGCGTATATGCGGCGCCGCTCGGCGAAGAATAATACGGGGCGCACTGAGTCCCTTGTGCTGACAGAGACGTGATTTGCGGATCTGCTCTTCCACTTCACTACCTAGAATATATATAAGGTCAGGTCGGAGTGAAAAACATAGATGCACATATAGTCACCATTCAAAGGCTCTGATCCCTACACATGATTCGTGAGGGAGATAGGAACAACACATTTACGTACACAAGCAGAGACAACATTTGAGGGCGAGACCACTGGCAGCAGCTGGGTATGGATTTGAGAGGCCTCGTTGCGCAGTTGAGCCAATAATCATAAGTACTGGTTATGGGAGATCATGCTGGAATGGAGATGATGAAGATCAGGACGGCCGTAAGGACGGCGAGGAAGGTGACGAAGGTGAAGTGATGGCTGCAACTCCCGTTGTCGATGAGATAGTTAATATGGGTGTTCTGACATTGACCAAGTTGTCAACGAGGACGACGAGGATATCGATGACGATGAAGATGTCTGCGGCCCGGAAGACGGGGAGGATGCGATGAACGATCGAGCAGGATGACTTCGGGCACTTGTCACTAACAGTACCAGTACTATTGGGAGGTCGGCTACTCGGCGACGGACATAACTTGTAATTGGAGGTTAAAATCACTAGATAGAATTACTACTTACAACGCAATTTTCTCCCACTTGTCCCATACCACAACGCCAGTCCAGACCACCTTAATGCCTTACAAGGCAGCCATCAGATGAAAAACTTGAGGAAGGCCTCCCGAGACGAGTATAGGCATCTTCATAGCCATTGAGTTTCGTGAACGTCAGCGGCCAGAGATACTTATGGAAACTCCGGCGCAGAGTCAGTCTCCCAGGATTCAAACGCACAGTTTAATTCCTAACCGGGAGTTGCAGCACGTGAGCTCAGCAACCACACGCTATCACCATCCACCAATCCACCTCACCACGCCATTGCTTCTGTCATTTTCCCGCCTGTTATTGTCAATCCAGATCCTCCTGCTAAATTTGGGCGCTCCCCATCCATCACCAATCTTGACTCTATCTATTCACTGCATTCGATCCTTTCTATGAGAGTTACGCCGTAGGAGTGGGACGCCCTCGGCCATGGAAGCAGCGCGCAGCAAAAGGTCTTGCGGGCATACGAGAGGAGATGCGCCAAGATGGGAGGTGGTTGCGAGAATGGAGTCCGGCGAATAGATTGGCTGCACGAGAACACTTGTTTGATCTGAATTGAAGTGGACTCGAAGGGGTATGGTGGCGGAGTCGGCGCTGGAAGGCTCATCTTTGACAAACCTTGACGCTATGATACTATGTTTTTACCACAGATCGACATGGTCGCTCCTTCTGGTGCCTAAAAGCGGAGTTCATGATCGTGGTTACGCATGGATTTATTATGATCTGATCAGGTAGAAATATGTCCTCCTGCGTCTCCTGCAGAAGGGATGACGCTCATACCTCCTACCGTACGCAATGAATTGTCTTGCATGGACGTCCCGTAAATGCCGCTATGTCGATGCCATTCTGCACTCATTCAATGCCTTCCCGACAATTACATAAGCAAGCGCTCATCTCTCTTGACAACAACTTGAACTCAGTGTGAGTATGCCACTCGTCTCCAACGATCATCCACAATGTCAGAAAATATTGTGGACAAGTGGCATCCGCTCAGCGCTATATAAAAGGGGGACCACGTGCGTCCTTTTGCTTTACTCTCCACCATTATCATTTTTCACTCATCTCTGATTTTACTACTATGACTTCCACAAACCAGCCCAAGCAAGCACCTGGCCCACTCACCGGACCACCATCACTCGTGAAGCACAGACGAACGTGGGATTGGGTTTTTGAGCAGAGGACAATTTCGTCCTCTGTTTCACAGGGCGTGACTGCCGCGGCTCCTACTTCGTCTTTAATGATAACCCCGAACATTCCGAATGTTCCCTGCAATTTTCACCACCAGGTATGATCATGCTGGGTATTTTCTACTCAAAATGCAAGCTGATAACCATTGATGCAGGCTCCTTGCCTCTACCCCACCAACTCTGGCACTGCGCAATATCCGCAGGATATCAACAATGTCCAGCAATCTTTCGCCGGCATGTCTCGACCTCTCTATCCTATGAATATTGTACCTGTCCCGTGGCCTGTGTCCGCCGACATTAACGTCTTGCTTGCGCGTGAAGATGCCGATTGGAATCATTGGGTCCGTCCCCCTCCTCAATTTAACTCCACTCCAACGGAACCAAACGAAGCGCCCTTGCGAGCGACTCTTCCTGCGCCAGTCCTCAACGTCATGACAATGGATATGGCCATGAAGAACAATATCATCCCAATTATGGTCCACCAAAGGCTCATCGACCTCCGCGACACACGAGTATTTTACACGAGACCATATTTCACAATGCCTGATACTTCTCAATATGCTCAATTCTCCAGCCCCGCGAGTGCCTCTACGGTTGCAACTCGTCAATACTATTCAAAGGTTCCTCGGAACCCGTGTTTCCCTGGCGATCTGAAACGCCCCAGGATCTATCCTATCGAGCTTCTGAAACGGCTTCCAAAGCACCTCAAGACATACCAGGCTGCATTCCCACGGCCACTCCCGATTGTCATTATTCGTCGGAATGACATCGTTGCAACCATACCAGACGTCGTCCGTTGGATGCATGGTGCAATATATTATACTGTACCCGACTTCGGAGATCAATCAAACCCAGATGAACCTGAAGACAATCTCTTCTCAATGGTTATCAAGCGTGGTATTTCGTCTTGGAACAGGCCATTCACTCCTCTTGGAGCTGAAATTGCAACGTCCCCAGTCCTGCTCGGCAACATGCTTTACGAAGCTGAAGAACTCAACTTCTTCAATTACGCTGTCAATGTCTTCCTCGAACTTCCGAGGTTGCCCGGGCCGACGTTGAAGGAACCTCTCGCCATGTACACAGGTGCGTTTATACTGAGGGTTATGAATCATGCGCCTCTGGTGCAGGAACGTTGGGACGAGCTTTCTGTGGACCGGAAGTTGGATATATACAATCGCGCGCCTGACTTTTTCGAGGGCCCTCCTCCCCCCTGGAAGCGTCCGGAAATTCCTGCTGTGGGTCTATACTTCCAGAACTGGGATATGAATATGCTAGGCGTATTGGACGACCTCAAGTTTGAGAAGGTCGACGACCCTGTGGGATCTGTTGCCTCGGATGAGAAATAGGAATGATGCGATTGGCACACCCCCACTGGTGGGTGGTTTGCCGTGTATTTTGGCTGACTGCTCTTTCCTGCCTTGGGATTGTGCACCATGCCCACGAGATGTTGCGACCGATGCGAACCCGCCTATGGTTATTGAAGCTATCGCCCATCCGTATCCGATCATTGTATATTTGTATCTGTTGCTCTATATCCTGTTGACGGGGTCTTTGTATGTCAACATCAATGTATGGATGGATTACCTTGAACAACAAGCGTGTATGTGTGGTATATGTCTTTATTTGCGATGTACTTGTACTCTGAGTAAGGCTGAAGGCAACGTCTCTCCGGGCCAATTATTCGTATCCATCTATCGATATGCTCTCGAACCACTAGCACCTTTCACCTGGTTTGGTATCAAGGTCTGCTCTTCTGAGCCTCCCTCGTTGTCACCCAGTAAAAGCGCCGTTGTGTCGATGCTTCTGCACTCGTTCAATGTCTTCCCGACAAGATGGTTTGTGTCGCAGTTCCACTCGTGCATCGTGCCGTCCCGTGAACCACTCACGATACGGATGCTGTCGTGCAAGAAGATGAAAGCACCAAATAATTCTCATGGCACTCAAATCTACGCTTCGAAGTTGCCAGTCTTTCTAGATTGCGATGAGGGTGACGCTTCCTCGGCCGTTGGCGTTGCAGAGGGTCCCAACCCTAGAAGCCATAGCTCCTGACAAGCGGCGTTTAGCATCTGACCCCAAATATGTGTGGGGAGCTGTTGGCAAGTAGCCAATCATGACCAGCACTCACCGATTTGTCTTCTGATCTCTATCCATCAAAGATGAGTGAGACTTTATGTATCTCGCACGAAAGATCGGCCATAAAGCAGCGGTCTGAGACCCGAAAGGACAGTGGGACATATGTAGCTCAAGATGTGCTCAGTGGCAGAACCTGCGAATCAACAACAAAATCCCGTAATATCACGGGAGTTGCAGCACGTCTTCTCCTCGGAGTCCCTCGAGAGTCAAGAAGCGCTGCTGATAGATCTGAAACCAAGAACTCCGTGGATGTTGTAGCAATGGCGAAAGCAATAGCCATCCCGCACGTCGTCTTGTCATTCGGTGAAAGCCCCATTGTGTCAATGCTTCTGCCCTTGACGTTCAATGCCTGCCGGACACAAAGTTCAGTTTCGTTCCAGTACTCACGTTAGGTGTGCTGCATGCATCATGCCATCCCACGATGGCAATCATCAAGAAGATGGAACGCCAAACATTTCTCATAGCCTTCAAAATTGTGCTTCAGCGTTTACATTGCGCCAGGCATGACGCTTCCTGCTACAAACCATCCAAACGCCATAGCTCGTGATGGGGAATCGCCTAGTGAATTAATTAAGTTCCGACCCTAAATGTCTGTGGGGAAGTAGTCTGGGGAAGTAGCCTGTGGGGAAGTAGTCTGTGGGGAAGTAGTCGACTATGACCAGTACTCATTGGTGTCTGCTGATCCCCACCAGCAAGGTGAGTGAGTCACCCTTTTCTCTTTCGCTTCGCTTGCTCGCGCATGTCCTAAAAGACTGACCTTAGGCTGTCAAGGGCACAAGCACAGTAGCTTCTGCCCCCATTTATCGAATCCCATCGGGTGCGGAATTCTCGCCATCACACGCTTGTCGTGTCTTGTCTTCACCCACGCAAACTGTCTTGAAAGTTCCGGACCTATTTTACGGCAAGAGTCGAAACAACTGAATTGCTTCTTTTTCCTGAGTGTATGATCGAATCACAGGTACATACGGGTGACAGAACAATATTTTCACCTGGGATAGATGTCGCATGCCATCTTGGAGAAAAGGGATCAAATGTGCGATAAGCCGTAAGCCAAAGCAAATATGGGGCTAAGCACAATATCAATTAGTAGACCATATCAGAACCATATCTAGATTTTGCGGAATCAGAGGTACTTAAGGCTTGTCCTAACATCGCTACAGTCGTCGTTCTGTTGTGCCAAGATAGCTCGCTTCATATCAGGGTGGTTGTAACATTAGATTGCTTCTGACCTTGAGCCTGGGCACTCGATTGCGTCGCCCTCGTCTTTGACGCGCAGGGTATCTTATGACATGATATGCAAGTGAGATCCCTGTTGCACAATGTGTATTTAGGACACACTTACCCCAGACCTTCTTTCGAAACTTAATGTTTCATTTACAGCTCTTTGCAAATACGATGACAGTTTGACTGCGCCGCCGATATTCGAAGAAGGGGCTCTGATGAAGTTGATAACGTGATTCGCTCGAACTCAACGTGGTACTTCAGTCACGTTCATAAGGCTTAACGACTTTTGTACGTTTTGGCCATAGAAGTCTTTTCCCCTTCCATGTCGCCCAGGCATGACAGCAGGAAAACCTTCGAGAACTGTGAAGTGTCACCCGTTTGCTAATGTCGTTCTCTTTCGAACTACAGTGCAGAATGCCATAATACATACCTCCGGATGGAGCGTGCCCATTGCATGGTGCATCGTGGTGATCATACTACGGTAGTGTCCGAGATCCGGCGGCCCAAAAGCGACTCGGAGTATTATGGAAAATGTTTGACTCGGCAAGATCTGGAGGACGAAGAGGGGATCTTCTCTGGTCGAAATATGTCATTTTTATGTTGCAGACTAGCGTTGTATATGTATCAAGTCCCTTCTGATGCGGCATGCTTCAAGCACGTGGCAAGTCAGGAGGCTTTCAAGCTAAATTTGTCGTCTCCAAACTTCCAAGCTCAACAACTTGAAACAACATATGCCACCTATCCCCACAGTGCTGGATGCTGAGGCTCTATCTCTATTAGAGTCCATCGAACGGCACCATAATGACCTCTCAACTTTTCAGATTCCTCGCCTGAGAACGTGTACCGGTCCTTTGGTGACGCAACAAGCATGGGCGGCGGAGGTAAGGGAGGACATCGAAGGTCTTGCAAGGCAGGTCGAGGTTTGTCTCCTGGATTCGTTCTCATACTCGCGCATTGAGGGTTTACTGCTTGTAGGAGCTGGATGTCCTAGTTGATGACCAGAGGACTGAACGGGGGAAGAGAGAGCTGAGAACAAGAGTGGATGTCTTCCGTGATTCCTTAGCCAAGTATGTAGTCGTTTGCTCCTAGTATCGCCACTAATCTCTGACAACCCATTTTCTCTTCACATGTTAGTCTGCGTAAAGACGCTCGAGCAGCATTGCTGGCGTCGAAACACGCAATTGACGCACAAAGTCGTTCACAGCGAGAGGAGTTATTGCGATCCTCTGTTCTGCGGCAGAAAAGCACAAGCTCCTCGAGCGAGAAATCCGGGTTCGTGCACGACACACATCCCTGTCTCTAATGCAGCTGACCCATGGTCTACAGTGAAGACACGCTCATGAAAGCCAATCGTGATGTCACAGAATCTCTGCAACGAACAATCGGCCTCATGCAGAAAGAACTCGAGCGCAGTGTCTTGTCAAGCCAGTTATTAGGCAAGTTCCTCCCACTACCCCCACCTTCTATCTAATACGATAATGAAATGCAGAATCATCCACCGCAACTCTCCAATCCGCATCCACGACACAGGACACGCTCGGTCTCCTCATCGGCACCTCCAAACAGCTCATCACCGCACTCGAAAAGACCGATTGGCTCGACCGCATCCTCATTATCTCCGGCCTCGTGTTCTTCGGCCTCGTGGTTCTCTTCATACTGAAGTCGCGCATCATTGACCGCGGGCTACGCATCGCATTTTTCTGGACCAGATTATTGCCTAGCTCGAGTACGCGTGCGGTGGTGCAGAAGGGTGGGGAAGTTGCTGCGAGTGTTTCGGCCAGCGGTGCTGCTGCGTCAGCTACGCTGGCATCGTTGCTAACAGGTCAGGAAGGACGAGCGGATGAGCTGGTCGAGTCCAGCATTGGCGCGTATGAATCCTCTAGTTTCACTATACCAACCATGGATCCACGGACTACTGAACAGCATATCGGCTCAGGGGACATACATGTTGAACTATAATCATTTTAGCGGTTCTGACAGATTCAATCGTCGTGAAGGTACTATCGAATTGCATAAGGACTATTGACAAGATTATATATATGTGACAGAATTATTGGAACAAGGGGTATATACAGGATGAATGAATCCGAGTATTTGAATGGAAGAAATGGAAACCATTTTCGTAAACGTGCATGAACGTGACGAGTAACACCAAAAGAAACAGGATGGACATGGCACTGAGTAAGAAAAGCACAAGATGATCAGGCGAGAATATTCAAACAAATCGTTTCTTAGAACTTCAGGAGATCGACAGGTGGACCTGTGATATCCACTTTCCCGCCCTCATCCATCCTCGCATTCTGAGTGGTCGCCTTGACGCCGGAGTCCTTATTCGCCTGGACCTCCTCACGGCCCAAACCAAGCGAATCATCAGGGATCCACACGATACGTTGTGGGCGAGATACGGCCGGATGCGCAAACCCGTAGTCCTCCGTCCCGTCTGGCAAGCGCGCAAAGATCGCATCATCGTAATCGCTCTCCGACGTATGCTCGATATCCGACTGGGATGAAGACGAAACGGGTGATTTTTCATCAATCGGAGAAGGAGCATAGCCCGAATCGGCTGTCTCTTTGCGTTTCGAGCCTGAGCCGGCATTGACGCCTTCTAGCGCCAGAGAAGGCTCCGGATGCCTGAATGTTCTGTGGGCGTGGATGAGGGGCAAAGCCTTGGCGAGCGGACCAAACGAGTCGTTCATGATCATGTGAACGCTGGCAGTGATAACAATCAAGACGATCATGAGCGCGCCTTCTGGAACCGCACTCGGCTTACCGTTGTCCTGTGCGAGGAAGAACAAAGCGCAGAGACAGATCTGCTGAACGTACATCCCAACGAACACATGTTGGAGTGCCTTTGGGAAGAACAAGCCTCCTGTGTCGGCTGAGGGCGGTTGCGTGTACCGGTAGAGGAAAAGGTACTTGTAGAGGAGATAGAAAAGGAAGAATGTAAAGCATGCAAGTCCATTGATAATAGGCGAGATAATGGAATAAGCGAAGGCTGAGAGTATATATAAAATTAGCACATTCGATGTGAACCGCCACGAGACTTACTGATGACGACGAGGAGAGTAACACCCGGGAAAACTGTACCCCAAGCTATAGTTGAGGGTGCGTACTTGATGTTATAAACAGAACGTGGTGTGCTGGCTAAGAGCGACAACTTGACGTAGTACAGGACGAGCCCAACGGCATTCAAAAATCCTCCAGCTACGCCGGACAAACCCTGAAGAATAATGTATCTGAATAACCATAATTAGCATCCATCCCAGCGAGCTCGCACGAACTACTCACGTCAGGAAGAAAGTCGACGCTTGAGGCAAATATGTAGCCAGGAGACCCGCTATGGAAGATGGGTTTGAGAGGATCGATGGGAGAGCTGCCATGATCCCCGAACTCAAAGTTACAATCAAGAACGAATGCTAGGGTATCGTGAGCAATTTTGTTCAACTTTCATGACCGACGCGATGCTTACGATTACTTGGAAAATAAAGTACCGTGTCATCAAGCTCAACTCGAGACCTGTGTACGTTGGGATACCCTCGAAGCGCCCCAGGAGACGAAGGACGATTGGCAAGAGCATCATGAGGACAGCGAGTAACACTGGGGGAAGAATACCCTGTATGATTCCAATGACAGTTGGTGGTAGAGTGCACAACCAAGCCAGCCAAGATTCTTTGTGGCAAAGGCCGTCGATATTTGAGATAACACCGACGAAGGCAACAGGAATAGACCAGAATATGATCAGGGCTGCTGTGGCAGCATAACTAATCGCCATCCGAATGCGCTTTTCATAAGGATTAAGCCCAAGGTTGCCCCAGATCACATCCGGTGGAGAGACTTCGAGGTATCGATCGACCATGCGGTAGGGTTCGTGGTGAGTTAAGACATTAACGGCAAGATGAGCAGCGATCTGTTGGTTGAAGGTGATGAATGCGGAACTGAGGGGCGGGTAAGTCTGCTTGTTGAGGTCCTGTCTGTCGACCTTCCCATCTCCATTAACATCCTCTGAAAGTGAGAGGCTTTCGTCGGCAACAGTTTGGCGACCTTTTATCAACAA
>KV448507.1:1400-26637 GCA_001658105.1 Rhizopogon vinicolor AM-OR11-026
ATGGATGCACTTACTGCGATCGTACGTTTACGACTTCGGAAGGAAGAGACCAGCATGAAAATGCAAAGCATGCGGCCTCATGGTCCACTTTTTATCCACCCTCTTATCAGCTCCGCGACCCAGTGACTTCGTGGGAGTTTACCCCAGCGCCTTCTGGTGACCACAGTGATGCGCCTCTTGCTGAGGATAGCGACGTTTCTGACGATAACAGTGACGTGCTTTCCGACGATCACAGAGAGTCGCAACAAACTTTGCTAGCCGTGGAACGCGAGGTGGATAAAGAGCTGTCTTCTTCTGGTTTGACTCCTTCACCCCCAACCTCACCCCCGGGATACGAGGATGAATTAGTGGAGGTTGTTATTGCCCTGCAGTCATGTTCCGTGCGTCCGGAATATGGTTCCATCCTTTGTGATATGGATACGCTAGAGCACGTAAGATTCATGATCCCAACTCTCGTGAGAACAGCACTGATACTGTCTCCTTTGGCTGCATAGCATGTCACGGGAGCGGTAGAGCAACAACCGCATATTGCTGGTAGTGTAAGAATTTATTTCCTGTTCTCTTGTGCCGCATCTCAGGTGTCTGATCCTCCACCAATGCACAGCCATCCCTCGGGCTGGAACATACCATCACTTCTCAAACTCATGATACGTATTCCGCGCAACAAGCGTCATGTAGCATGCAAGCGGAGTTATATGTGAGTCTTTCTATTCTTTCTCAGTGTCGATTAACATCAATTATTTTCAGTCTCATTCATCGGTCCCTAGTGGGGCGACGCTCCCAGACCTCACAAAATTAATCACCAAGGCAGGGGATTATGCTGTCGCCCGTGGTGGGTTTGGAGATATATGGAAATGTATCTATCAAACGGATCAGGGGCCGATCGACGTTCGTTTGCATTTTTTTCTACTCGTATGCACTTGGATGAAGGCGAACCTCACAGGTCGCAGTGAAATCGTTACTCGTGTATACTTCTGATCAACTCAGTGAAAACATGGAGAAGAAGTTCGAAGTGAGTGTGCTGATGGAGGTCTTCGTGTGTTAATTACGCTGGAGGTTGCCATTCGCAGCGATTACGACGTGAACTCACAACGTGTGCAAGACTGGATCACAAGAATATTCTGCCTGTGTTTGGTTATACACATGGTTTTGGCCTACTTATGGCAATAGTCTATCCCTGGGCAAAGAACGGAAACTTGACAACCTATTTGGAGCATGAAGATGCAGCACTCACCGTCTTCAGACGATTCAAAATTGTACATCTTCGGTTGTAATGCATGTGAAAGTCACACTGACGAGAATGTTAGCTCGCAGATGTTACAGCTGGTCTACAATATAGTACGTGCTAGTGTCAATGTTCCTGACCTAGTCCTACAACTCTTCTATGGTAGTTCACGCCAACAATATTATCCACGGTGACTTAACCGGGGTAAGTGTCACCCTGCTAGGCCGCTTCAAGTTAATTGAGAGAGGGGTCAAATGTAGCCAAATGTACTCATCCATGCTGATGGCACTGCTTGCCTTGCCGACTTCGGCCTTTCTCTCGTGTACTCCGAGGTTATCACCAAATCCGCTGCTCCCTGGACTTCTGCATTTCATGGAAACTTGCGATGGTTGGCTCCTGAGCTGCTTGGACATTCGGATGACGACCTGCCAGTACGACCGAGCAAGCATAGTGACGTCTATTCCTTTGGTGGGATTATGCTACAGGTAAGTCTTTGGGTTTTTCCACCAACTGGATATCATCGTTGTCCTTGCTTTTTAGGTCCTCACGAGCAAAATTCCCTATCATTACTTGGGTGAAGCATCTGTCATTCTACGCATAGGTTCTGGGGTCAAGCCTTCGCGATCGCGTTATCCTATGTTCTCTGACGAGTATTGGCACTTTATCGAAGAGTGCTGGTCAACTGAGCCTCTAGATCGCCCATCGAGCGAGAGACTTGTCGAGGTGATCATGGATGAGCTTAACTCGCTATCCAGCTCTAGTACTAGTCTGTAATTTATTTCGCATACTAGGATGATATCTTTGCAGCCTACATACTTATAGTATGTTCCTCCGCATAGATTACGTCAGTGGTGCGCAGCGAGCAAATCAATATTGAAAGCCTTACAGGTCTACCACGCAAGTCTTTACCGTTGGATTGGCAATGAGAATGGGAGGATAATTGATAGGGATACTGACTATTATAAGTCCAGGTTAAATGCAAACCGTCGCGTGCATATGTAAAGATGGGCATTCTATCATGCAACGAGGTACGAGTGTAAGACTAGAATAAGGTCTTTGTGTCAGCGGTAGGTCGGCACGTGACCTCTCTTGTCTCTGTACCACACCGTGCTCGCGCCTCACTTCAGCAGGCTCCAGCCTGCCTGCTGCCTTCTGCCTTTTGTTTTTCCTGTACTCCGACTTCCTGCTATCTGGTGCGAATACGATCCCATGCCCGAGTCTTCCTGAGTTCAAAATCCCAACTTGCCAATGGACCAGTATGTACTATCCTGTTCGTATCGTTCTAACCCTCCCAATCTACCTACTCGGTGGGCTTTGAAGGCTCATATCCTTGCAGGTACCTACTTGCAATGAGGACAAGTCCAGTGGGGGAGCTGGCCATGGGTGGGGTGCACCCAAGGTGCTTGATTCCATGCGAACAACACTGCTCTCTCAAGATTACTCATGTAGGAAGCTTGCCGCTGTAAGCTCTTGTCGGCTCTCTCGTCTTGCAGGGGCAGAAGACTTGATAAAGGGTGGGGACAACTCACCCCCTGCGATGCAACATCCCGCAGAGGCTTGCGACGTCATTGGGTTGGATTCAACGAACCTGGACGGAAGCCTAAAATGGATTTATGCTGGAAGCTTTGCTTGGACACCGAAGAGGCTGTCATTTAGTAGCTAACACAGAGTAGGATTTAGGATGGGTTAAACGATCCTTGTTCCCTCATAGCAGTCCAAGTACGAGGACCAAATGACGCCTACAACGTGGACGTGATGAATATAAGAGGGCACTATCGCTGGAAGAAGATTGACCCCAGCCTGCTCCGCAAGAGCTACAGTTTCAATGACTGTACGTGACGCAATGGAAATGTACTCAATTTGATCGTGCTTGAATCACGAAAAATGCGACACACCTTGATGGAATTTTGGCCCCAAACTACTTTGACATGATTGGAGCTTGCATCTTTGACTTCTGTTGGCAACGTTTCAATGGTTCGGGAGTCAGTTGTGTGCTTGTAATCACCGCAAGTTAAGTAGTACTAGTAAAAGATATTTGAGGGTTCAGGTAAGCTTGAGCTTCCAAGTATACGTGACCATGAGACGTGCAGAGCCGTGACCAAATCAGCTGCCAGTGCCAAGACTGGCCCGAGTACTCAAGTAGTGTAGTCTAAGCAAAGTAATAATAGTTACCGCCAAGTTCCAACTCGCACGGAGTTTCAAATGTTTTGAAGTTGAAGCTCGAAGCTTTGAAGTCTGAACTAAGCATCATGCATTCAAATAATACTTGTCAAAATAGCGGGTGAGTGCCTTGTAACAATATTGATATTCGATGAGAACTGTCCAGCTTTCTTCATACAATGTAATCAACGTCTGACGGTCTTCCTCAAAAGTGCCAAGGTCTTGCTTCCTGCACTCTGTTCGTCCCTTAACTTCGTCCTAAGCCTTACCAAAGCCTTGCCCAATTGGTTTTGGCCTTTCCGGTCAGCTCCAATTCCCCAGAACGAGTCCTTATCAGAATCCTGCGTTATATCAGTAGAAATTCAGCACAGTCGTCACGTTCAACGGCTCTACTAACCTCAACAAGCTCTGCGTCTCCGGTGGAGAGGAGTTCTTCCTTCAGACGTTTGTTTTGCGTGAATTTATGCCAGAGAACGAGGTCCATCTGATTGATTTGGCCATCAACCAAATGAAATCACAGTTATACTGATTCTCACCATCTCGATCCTTACTTGCAGCCAATCAGTCCGCACTTCAGGATTGAACCTATGGGTTTCGTCAAAGACCACGCGAGGGCGTGTGGAGCATGTTCTAATGTGCTCTGCGAGCTCGGGGCGGTGTTCCATGAACTATTGTAGTGGTGAGTAGATCAGATAATGACACCGTTCGCGAAGCCTCACCTTCATAGACTGAAAGAGATGCTCACTCGTGGGGTAAGTCCTCCCGTTGTACTCGATGGGATCGGGAGAGAAATTGGTAAACCCATAGTATGGGTCATGGGCATGGTAGAAAAGGATTTTCTTCGGCATCCCACTCAAAACCGTCGTACCAGGAGTTAGAGTTGGATCTGTGGTTATTGGAGGTGACTGTGGAGATGGCGATACACGCTGCATTGAGGATACATGAGGGGAATGCGACCCGAATGGTGCTCTGGGAGGTAGTACAGGACTTGCGTCTGTACTGGTGGCCTGTAACTTGCTTGTATGGGAAACGTGACTGACTTTCCCGCCATCTGATAGGTATCCACGATCATCTTCCAGTCTTTTCTTGATCCGGTCAAGTTTACGGCGACTCTGAGGTTCGGTGGAACCAACCCGGGGTGTTTGGATGAGGTCCATGTTGTGTGTTAGCAGCGTTTGGCCATCATTTCTGAATACGGGCGCCTGCTGATACAGTCGGGGTGATTGCGGCGGGGCCGCTTGGTTTACTGCGTAGCTTGTGATGGGCTTCATCCTCGTCAATATGGTACATTTCGGTCTCTGTCTGACGATGCTTATGTACGGGGCGCAATATTGCTATTCCTATGCAACACGTGTCACCGACACGTTGTGTCTTCGAGGAAACTGGACTCTGTGACATTAATGATGGTCCGCACTTGAAGCAGCATCGCAGCCCCGTTTCATGTAGAGGTGCGGCACCACACGTGTTGAGCACATGCGCAGCCAGTTATCTTTGTGGGCGAGTCGTCTCGAGGTCTTCACATTTCCTATCATGATTGAAGCTGCCAACACTCTGAGACAAGATACAACTTGCGAGGTACGTCTCGTCGGATACATCTGCCCTTCCTTTGAAATGGTAATCTCTGTCGGCGATAGGCATGTGGGGTAAAACCGAAATACATCGACCCCAATGGAATGCAACACGCGTACTGTGGCCGCTCATGCGCTCGGACTGGGGTAGGAAATCCAGTGCCCGAATGCTCACTCAGAGGCTGCAGTAACTTGGGAGCTGCAGCGTTTAATGGGTTTTGTTCCGAAGAACATGCTAAGTAAATTGCAGCGAAGAAGTGTATCTTGATGCAGAAACTGAGAATCTACTATGTAGGAAAGGTAGTGTGGTTCCTCCTCCGTCAGCTTCTCCGGGCCCCAAGACGCAAATACCAACTCGCAACCACAGCGGTACTGCACGTCCTAAGCTTACACCTCCCGCGGATGTCGTTCATTTGTCTGACATTCCTAGTTCTGGGACGGTGTGGAGAGAATGTGCGTGGTATTAGTGTCGTGCTGAAGCTATTAATGGACTTCTTGTTAAGTTGTGAGGGAGTGGAATACCAAGTGGTTGTCCCATGAAGGGTCAGCATTGGTGGAAAAGCTGTATGAAATCTCTTATCCAGCTGGGATATCAGACTCCCAGGATAATTATCGGTCAGCGGCTCCTGTTTCGCCGAACCGAGTGCTAGACTTAATGATCCATAGACTGGACATAGAAGCTACTGGACAACCCCGCATTTTACGCACTTTCCATGCATCTCAATGCATATGCGACATGGGAACCAAAGGCCCCGTACTTTGCAAGTGGAAATCATGTGGAATCTGCAATGTTGTAGGTTCGGCCTTCAGAGGTGTCGCCTTTGGTGTTCCATACAATACGGGCAGGTGAGGGCTTTGTCCATCATTCATACTTGATGTTGATCATTATCGTTATTTATGGTCAAGGCAAGGTAAAGGGTTGTACTCTTCTAGGAACCCAGCTTCCGCCGATCTATTTGCCACCTCATGCCTGTCTTCACCTTACCGCGTCATGATAGCTTGCGATATTGTTTTACCTCAACACCTCGACAAGAGCACTTCGGTAACTATGTCGAATTTGAAAGTGGAGAGCCTATTCACAACGTGCATGCAGGTTGTTGCTGGCGACAGAGTAGTCGTCCGAGTACCGGAAGCGATTGTCCCCAGATTTATTGTGATGTACACAAAGCAGGCTTGAATCTTCCCTTATTAGTTTTGGACAGCATGATTATTTATTTATGCATTTCATTCTTGGATGGCCAAATCACGCTTCACTGGAACTATTCCGATGGGTCAAGGTCAGAATGATCCACGCGCTGATGGGTCAGTGCCTTCACGTGATGACTGTCAGAGCTACAGACGGCCAACAGAATTAACTGATAGGCTCACCTTTTTGATCGATATGGTTCTCTTTAGGCTAGATTGCAATGCTGCATTCCATCTCAGATAGCCTCATGCACGGACATGCGGACAGCACGTTTTACATAGTATTCACCGCCCCCACACTGAAAGGACTGGACTGCCTGCACTCAAGCCTCATGTCAATGGCCACCACCTCTATAAACCAGGACGCAATTTTAAACTGGGCAACAGCCCAGATATCATCAATGGCTACCGGATTTTGCGAAGTCAGTCATGGTGTTTACTTACCCTATCTCTAGCAGCTCACACTTGAATTTTCCCTGCACAGAACTGCCATAAGAAGCCAAAGTTCAGTACTCATAGGTACTGCGGCAAGACCTGCGCTGCTCAGGCAGCAACTGCGCAGCAATCTGCCCACCCCGCTAAATCAAGACCAATTGCAAAGACAAGGGTTCCTCCAGCGGCGCCAAAGCCAGCACGGCTCTGCGACGTGAGTGCAGGATCGTCATGATCTTGGGCCAGGAATCACGTTTTCTTCCAGCATTGTGGACAAAAGCCAAAGTTCGGTAACTTTGACTATTGCAGTAAATCGTGTGCGTCAAAAGCCGCTACCAGTGCCGTACAGCCTGCTGTACAAGGACGATCTGTACCGAAGCAAGGTGCTCGCCTTCCTGCCACTGCTCAGATTCAATCTGGCAAAGGGTCAAAACCACCTGCAGCGCGCCACGCGGTTCCGACTTTGACCAAAGGTTACCAATTATTACTCTTCTTACTTCCCTTACTTACTGAGTTTGTGTAGACGAGTCCAGCGAGGATGATGACGATGATGAGTACGCTGATGCGGATGAGGAAGACGAGTACGATACAGGTTCAGGCACAGACCTGGACGCCTATCCATCAGATGACGACGAAGAACCTACCCCAGCTCCTCCGATTCGACCAGTCAAAGCTGCGTACGCTTCGCTAAAGTCAAGCACCCCTGCCCGTCGTGTAGCTGGTATCTGTCTAGTCCCCAACTGTGGAAAACCATCTTTCGTTGAGAAAAGCGGGGTGAAGGCAGATTACTGCTCTACACGGCACCGAGAGTAAGCAGTCACAGGCCGTCTTGTTGTCAGGACATACTAAATTTCCTTCAGAGAAGCAGTGACTCTCGGACTGGTTCCTGGATGCATTATGTGCCAACGCTACCCGCAGAGTGGAACGGATTATTTCTGTTCTACCGCTTGTAGGAATCAGTCCATGACGAAAACCTAAAGGGTTGTTTCTGTCATGTATTGTATGTTCTGTACATTAGGTGTGACGTTACTGTAGACCATGATGAAGTTATTTGGAGGTAACGCCAGAACCCTTTTAAGCGAATACGGCAGTTGATACTTCCGAAGAACGTACACTGGTGGTACTGAAGTTGAAAGGAAGTTCCTCCACATGATTTGGAAGGGACTGACTCGTGATGTCAGCTTCTGTCCGCCTCGTCCAGGCTTTCCCCTGAAGGATTCTTAAGACCAATACAAATGGCGCAATGACCTGTATTCAAGTTGCTTAAAATGCACTCCAGATATTTGTATCATATCATCTCTTACCTGCATTTGGCACTGGACAACCATGAACGGATACTGAACGAAGTTATCTGTTGCATAAAGAACAAGATAGACGACCGAGCTAATCGCATAAATCATGCAGAATTCAGTGGTCATCGCAATGATACTGATGTACTCCCTCCCATGATGAGTTCCTGAACAAGGGGTATGCAACGGAATGACGAGAACAATGCATTCTTGCTCACCTATTGATTTCCTAAGCGCCGAACGATGTATCATGATACGAGCCGTTATCAATGACGTCGTGATAATATTAAAGGAGAGATCAACCACTACAAAAACACAGTAGGCTTTGGTCATTTCCGCCGTTGATTCTGATATTTTTGTTGTATTTACAAACAGATTGACAGAAGTCGCTATGGAGGCACTATCAGCAACTTCCAAATCAATATTTCAATGGATAGATACCAATAACCGCAAAGAACATGCAGCATGGGATAGGGATCAGCCATCTCGTATTTTTCATGTTTTGGAACAGGGTTATACAACGCCAAAGCTAGAGAGGCATGAGTTAAGGATTCAGCAGGGATAATACCGCCCTACGTACCATAAGCATCTCAGCCAACCAATTGGAGATGATATAGCACGCCATCGCCGCCACACTCGCCCAGTCATGCCATAAACTAATTTCGACATGCGCTGGATCAGTCAGGGATCCCCAATTTGTGATGAACGCTATCCAGACTCTTCGAGAATTGGCAGCGACATATAGTGTCTCAAGGATAAATATGACGGATGTGTAACTGAGGAAGAACAGTCGCGGAGCCTGGCGCATTGGACTGTGAGCCAACGAAAAGAGGCACTGGATGTAGATGGTAAGTACAGTCCCGTATCCAATGCCCATGAACAGCGTCAAGCTCATGAGGGAGATGCCATCGTGCAGGCGGTCTGACGATGATTCGGTAGACATTGTCAACCCTCGAGGAGACCAGGAGGTTTTAAAACGCATCCCACAGCGGTGGCGCCACTTTAACAACGCGCATCCGCTATACTTAGGCCAGTCCGCCATTTACTCGCCCCTCATTGCATAGTGTCTCGATAAGGTAAAAAGTCATAGCCAAAATACAAATCGACCGATTCGAAGATCTCGCTCGTCAGGAGAAATGTGCCTGACAGCAATCTTGAACAGGCTAGTCAGACGCACAGCGATCAGTTGCGATCAGAGTGTTCCCTGGTGTCAGGTGCTCCAAAATATAAACACCACCCCATCAGCACACCTATGAAAGATTGATGCTTGATTATGAGAAGGTCACGACATTGGCTTACCTTGACAGAACTGGGAAGTTTCATAGCTTTCGCATAATTTCACCAAAACTGGTAAGCGCAGTTACTAGTAAGGTTTAAGTAACACTGCGAAGTCCAGGACTCTTGCCACGAAGCTAATCTCTTGGTGGGCGCGGATTCGTTGAACAACCCAAATCAGCTGCTCGCATATGCGGTAATGAACGAACGGGGGTCAGTGGAGTATCGCAAGGTTGCAGACTGTGCTCATTGTGTTGCTCCATCGGTGCTGGCGACAGGCGGCCCATGCTTACTACTTAAAGGGTCAAACAAGTCAGGTTTATATGCCACATTCTGGTCAAGATCATTAAAGCCAGAAACTCACTGACCCCGATAATAATATCGAACGCTACCCCTGTAGCGATCTCGTCGCAAGATACACTTGGCAGCGCAGTACCACTAGTGGGGTTAAGTTGGTCCAAAATCAAACATTTTCAAGCACCGTTTATGGATAGTACGGGATTGAAAACAAAGTTGAATTCACTGCGGGTACATACCTTAACTCCCCTCTCCTTGAAAGCCTGCATTAGGAGTTACCGGTGTTATATCCAACCCAGAACCGAACCATCGCTTGAGAACGTACACTGCATTGGTTTGCAGGTGAAAGAATAGCGAGTTCGACAAGAGAGAACCTTAATTCCAAACCCAATGGCGGGCATAAATATCAGCGACGTGAACTTGAAGTATTTATTGACAGCCCATACCTAAAATATATCACCGGTACATGGAACAGTGCCGCTGCCGACCTTTGGAACCTAAGGCTATGGAGTACCGTCCGCTCCAATATTTACATATTACTACATAAATCACATCATTATATAAGACTCGGAGTTTCCCACTGAAGCGAATACGAAGGGATCCAGCCGTAGTCGCGAAACCACATTGATGAAGTTGTCAGACAGTCGCACAGAACATCTATTCACGACACTCAGACTGGTAGTGCTTCCTTCTGTGACGACGCGACGACGCTGTGATGCAGGTCAGGTCACAGTGAACATGATATTGTGGTACTGACCAGGAAAGTCGAAGACAAGAGAAGTCACTTTCCAATTCTCGAATCTCTACCATACATCGGCAATTGCTACTAAAAGCTGCCGAGGCGTTAACATCATTATTTTTAAGTCGAAGGAGGCCCTTAGCCTATACGTACCGCACAAGCCGGAATGTTGAATGACCGCGGTCCGTAGCTGTCCACATCTTCGTTCAATCTGTCAAAGACTCGGTACACGTAGTCTCGTTGAAACCGGATGTTCTGTGACTGCAGTCTTACTCTTGTATGTTACCTCAGCCTCCGGCACGATCTATTTTCCGAAGGGCCTGTATTGGCTGAGGCCAACGCTCATGTTCACTCACCATATTGAATGTTGAATGATTCGGACTGGGTGACGCTTTTGCCCGGTGGTACAAATATAATGGACTTCAAGCACCACAAGTTCCCTCTGCTCACCCCCAATCTTTCAAGTTGAGCACGTACCAACAACAGGACGTCCAACGATGCTCGAACCTGGACCTAGATTTTACTTGGCTACATCAGTCTTCGTGCTCTGGGCTGTACGAAGTTGGTGTAGAAAATATTGGGACAGCCGTTCGCACCCACCGTTGCCGCCTGGTCCTCCTTCCCTTCCAATAGTGGGAAGTATTCTCAGTTTTGATGATCCCATGCGGCCTTGGCTGAGCTTTAATACCTGGAAATCTACATATGGTGGGCAGTGTCGGTGATAATCTGCTCGTAATGGCTCATCTTGTTTTCCAGGTGACATAATATACGTTCGTCTGCTCAGCAAGCCTGTTGTGGTGGTCAATTCTGAGGAGGTTGCGAAAGACCTCATTGAATTGCGATCCACGATATATTCTGATAAACCGCCGTCGATTGTATATAAACCGTGAGCTGCATCTTGGCTTATGCAACATTGATCATAAAAATATTCTCACTGCTCAGCTTCGGTGCGGACTTCATGATGCCACTTATGCCGTACGGCGACAGGTAATGGATTGAGGCTTCTATGCCATGTGGATGGTGCCTAATGTTTAACAGGTGGCGGCTTCACCGGCGAATTTTTCATCAGCCATTTCGTCAAGCTGCTATACCCACCTACCACCCTGCACTGCTCCGTGGCGCCCACAAGATGTTGTTCAGTTTCCTGCAAGACCCTGCCAATTATCCCAGCCATATTCAGATGTTGGTTGCGTCAGTTCATGCTGGTCTCGTGCTGATGCTGATTATCATCAGGTTCCCTGCTTCGTTTATACTGTCTACTGTATATGATTATGAACCGAAAACTAAAGATGACCATCTCGTCCAACTCATGCAAAGGTACCTTGAATTGCTAGTCGCCGGTCTAGGGATAGGTGCTACTATGGTGATGGAGACCTTCCCTTTTCGTATGTTCTCACATGCGCAGTATTGGTCTGTAGTCAAATCTCAATGACCTTTCTAGTCTTGCGGCTTCCTTCCTGGTGTCCTGGTGTTCCATTCAAGCGAGCGGCAGTCGAGTGTCTCCAGGCAAGCCACCGTGTAAAGGAGATCGCCTTTCAAGATGTCAAAGACAGGATGGTGAATCACGTCAGCCGATCAATAGGTGCAATGAACTGACAAACCGCAAATAGTCTACTGGTCAAGTGGGACCGTGCTTAGTGGCCGATAATTTGAACAGAATGAACGGCTTTGAAGATGAGGTCATTACAACAGTAGTTAAGGAGGCCGCTTGCATGGCATTTGCAGGTATCTACGCTGAAGGACTGTCTGCGCTGGCTGCTAATTTGTCTTCTTTTGTCTTCAGCAGCATCTGAAACGGTAAATACCACCCTGTCTTACGTTTGTCTATAACATTCATATCACCTCCGCCTCAGACTATTAGCACGTTAACGGTGTTCCTTCTTGCTATGGTACTCCACCCGGAGGTGCAAGTCAAAGCGCAAGCAGACATTGACCGAGTCGTTGGCAAAGATAGACTCCCAGATTTCGATGATAGACCAGCGTTACCTTACCTGGATGCCGTTCTGCGTGAAATACTCAGGTGGCACCCTGTGTTTCCGATGGGTCTGTACACCTTGCAAGCATTCTTTAACTTTCTCTGATGGTATTCTCAGGTCTGCCACATACAACAACGACCAGTGACTTCTACAAGGGCTATTTTATCCCTAAAGGTTTGAGACGTGTTCATTTAACGAAGATTGCTAATGAACCGATTGTTAATTCATTAGGTGTTAATGTGATAGTAAATACATGGCAGGCCTACCACCTCCTTCATCCTGAATTTCTAAAATGACAAAAACTATTAGGGCGATGACGCATAATGAAAAGAAGTACCCCAATCCTGATGAATTCAAGCCTGAAAGGTTTCTCCATGAAGATGGGTCCCTCACGAGCGACACGATGACTTTAGCTTTTGGTTGGGGTCGCCGGAAATGGTGAGCATATTTGTGTGCACATGTACGCTTTGTTAAGACCCATTTGTCAGTGCGGGACATCATGTCGCGGACGCCTCCCTCTGGATCGCAATCACGAGTTTCCTTGCCACTTTCTCAGTCCACAAAGCTCTCGACGAGCACGGCAAGGAGATCCCAGTCCATCCGAAGTTCTCCACTGGTATCACAATGTTTGCTGAACTCCTTTCTTCCCTTCCGGCTAATCGGCTCATCTCTTGTTATTTCAGTCATCCTGAGACATTTCCCTGCCGAATTGTCCCGCGATTCGAAGATGCATCTGTAGAAAAGTTGACGAAGTTGACTGGATTAGGTCTGTTTGTCAACACCACCTATGGAGTCCCAGACTAATGCAGATACAGTGGCTGAACAATGGTGACCGCCATCCAAGTGTATCGTTATAAACTCTACATGTATCTCTAGATGCTAGCGCTCCTGGTCACTGTAATCTAACGATCCCGCCACAAGACTAATAATATACCGAATCATTCTTGCTATTCCACATTTGACAATTACCAGATGACGCCACGCTCTTGGAAACAGACAAGCAGCATGCCGAGGTTATTCGACTGAAGTACAACGAGCGATAACAGATACACCAAAACCACATCCAACATTCCACGTTGCTACTCAGTCTAAATCACCCACTAATAATTGGCATCAAGCCGCATGTCAATATATGCCCCCGGTGTCACAGGCTCGTATTTCTTCGGTCTGTCCTCGTCCCAACAGCCTGGAAGGCAATCAACCAAAAGACTCCTGTCACCAGACATGAACTAATCGAGGATTAACACCAAAAATACATCAATCGTGTACGACAAACTCACATATGGGATCGAGAAGCGTTCCTTGATCATTCCCGTCCCATCGTTCGGAGGTGCACGAACGCGGTGCAGTGTCGATTTAAGTGTGTCTGGTTTAACGATGTGGTACAGTAAGAAAAACAATCGCTCAAAAAACGTACCATTGGACCACCGCATCAAGAAATCTCCTATGTTAAAGACGACCGTTCCTGGAATGGGTGGTGCGGAAACAAAGTTTCCTGAGCCACGCGGGCTCTCAACTTCGAGCCCTCCAACATCATCTTGAAACAAAATCGTCCCCGTTCCAAAATCCTGTTCTCTCTTTGTCACAGGACCGCGAACTGCCGCCGCTCAAGGAATCACGTACTGTGTGTGCAGCAATTCTCCCTCTCTCGCCGCTTGCGAATACCTCTGTAGGCATGGCTGGATAATGCAGTAGCCGCAGTTGATTCTCTGCATCCTGATGATAATTCCCCAAGAATTCTCCTCCACCAGGGAGCCCAAGGCCTAGCGACAATGCAGGCAATAGCTTCTCGAGTTCAAACTGACGGCAAGTGTTGTAGAAAGCAGATGCTGCATCTCTGAAGCCCGGAAGAACTTCTTCCGGAAGCCACACGTTGGAAACTCTCGGGCAATTATCGCGGCCAACGTCGAAGGATTCTTTGAAATCTGGAGTTTGCTTCCGTATCGCTGCGAGCTCCGATGGGTCGAATACCTATGCAGGTTAGGACGTTCAAGTTAGCAGCTTAACGATACAATATATACATACCATCTGTGAAACTTGCTCTCTTCCGACCTGAAAGAGATTACGCGTTTGCAATGGAGTCTTTGAAATTTAGAACAAAACAACATACCCCGCTATACCCTCGGTGTTTCCATCCCTCCTTCGGATGCGGAGCCAACATCTTTGTTTCGATTGGAAGGGAAAATAGCTTCCTGCTCTTGATATCCAAAAGTTCATGATCATTGTTCAAGGCGAGCTCCGCATATGCACACACCCATTCAAACATGCTCTCCACCTGCGCCTGAGGAATCCCAGTGTTGCGAAAGTATGCAAATCCAACTTCTTGGCACGCCTGCACCAATTGCTTCCCTATCTCTATCGCGTCCTGTACACCGGGAAAGAGCCTCAATATTAATATTGGACAAGATTATCATCATGTGTGATACGTGCTGGGGAGGATCCATCCTCAAAGTGTGCAAAGTCGACGACCGGGATTACAATGTCTGGCATGATTCAGTTCGTAGCACGCTCGAAGAATATGATGAAGGTAAGGCTCGTCAGAAAGGACTCCAGAAGACAGTCGTTCCGTCTAGTAGGGAGGAAAGATTATTCCAGTCACAGCATAGCCTTGATCGATATTAACTTTTCTATGTAACTACGTCATGGGGCTAGGTTCGACTGCTGAGTTCTGACAATAAGGGGCCACGATATGTACAAGTAGAAGAACTAGATCAAAGTAAGATACCTGAGATAATCAACACCAACAATACAGAAAAGCCCGCACAGCTTCTGAATAAGTTCCTTTCAGGTCGTATCTCATTCTTCTTCCTCACTCTCTCCTTCCTCTGGAACCCCAACATCCCCTCCATCCTCCTCCTCTTCCGACCCGTCATCCACAGGAAGCGTCATCAGGTCATTCAAACTAGAGGGTACCAACATGAACGCATACTCCACAAAGTACCCTCAAATACCACTCACCAATGGACAAACGGCGTCACCACATCCACAACCCTACGCAGCGCATCCATAAACTCAGAACCAGGTGCAACGGCTTGGGCGTCTGTGAATCGGTAGGTAACTGCGAGGGAGCGGCATTTGAGGAGGGCGATGTCTCTAATCACGCGTGCGTGAATTAGCCTGGATTGACTCGTTGTATACCCTGATTACGTACTTGTGATTCTTATCCACACCCTTTGGTGCGACCTTTAATTCATCTTCATGCCCAAACACACTCTGGCGTTCTCCGCGCGGGTGCGGGCGGGGAGGGCCAAAGTGAGTTGTAAACGCTTTGGAGGAAAGGATCGTGTGCAGCGTCTTGGCGGCAGGTGTGGAGTGAAGCAGGTGATTTCTGATGGATGAGGGGTGGACGTAAAAAGGACCATGGAAATCAAGTAGAAACCAGACGCACCTAAGAGTTGCGAGTTCGTTCCTAGCAGGACACCATGCGCCAGCAGCTATGATGCTCTCGTCACCCGGCTTGACTAACGGTTATTCGTGTCAGCACATGGCAAACTGGTATTATCAACTATGACGGACTCATTCTGTGTGCGATAATAACGCACATATACCTGGTTAGCTTATGCGACTTGGATGATAAGAGGCGCATACACGTGGTCTACGATGAATTAGCATTGAAGCAGAAGACGAAAACGGTACGGATCTCACAAAAAGCGAAGATGCCCTTCCTGCCACTTCTCGAAAAACTTGCAGACAATCCCTTCTTGTATGGCGTTTTATCATTGCTGAAGCGCATCTACGGGCACGACATCAGGATTGCAGGTTCACGGAAGGAGGTAACGAGTTAAAAGACAAACATCTCTATATATGCGGTGGATGACGTCTTTGGGCGGCAATGGGGGGATCTGAGAGTCAACTTCCGTGAGCATGTTAGTGAACTCCTCGATAAACTCCTTAAACTCCTTCTCTATGCGACGGTACACTGGTTCTGTTTCTCAAATAAGCCTCATACTTCAGTCCAACATGCTGGTACCACATACCATGTAGCTTGAACCTAAAGACGCGTTAGTATATTTAGCCCATGATAAGCGAGGGTACGAACCATTCGCGGTCGTTACAAGCGGGGTCCTTAAGTCGCGCAAGAAAATCGAGCGTGTTTTGCGATATCTGGCCAGGAGACACTTGAAAAGTGGTGAAATTGAGCGTGCCGCAAGTACGCGTATCAAAGGACTAGCATACCCCATCCAGTCTTCGGAGCTTGTACAACGCGACCCACGACTTGCTGCCCGTCCTTCAGGTCTACATCGCTCCCGCCCTCCTCATCCTCTTCTTTCTCGATATCAGCCTTGTTTACATCACGTTTCCTGCGCTTGGGTTTGGGTTTCGAAGATGAGGTTGGCTTGGGAGGGGAAGAATGAGTGCGTTTCTTGGGCGGTGGGTCATCGAGCGCGTCGCTGTGGAGTGATTCCGGGTCTGATTCTTCGCTAGGTGACTTTGCCCGCTTGCGAGGACTGAACTTGCGTGTGGCTGGCATTGTGACGCGAAGGACGAGGTACTACCTTATGATGTTTCAATTTCATCGCGGGCTTTGAACTTTGCATGCATGAGACCATCTTCAAGTGCGATACATTTACATAATTTTTAAATTTTATATGGGGAACTGAGAGACGACACCATGACCAACGACAGCGGGCAAGGTAGAAAAAATGTCACATACTGAACGTTAACGTCAAGCCTATAAGTAAGTAAGCCCACAAGTATATTTCATCGAAAAACGTTGGTATCATCTGCCCAGTAGCCGCTAACATACACAACTACACTTACATAGCTGTACGATGAGAGCTTCCCGTTGGTGGAATTACTGTATTTAAGAGTAGCGATTGAGAATAACAATAGTGCTTACAGTATTCCGCTAGTAAAGGGTGCCGCTCGAGTTCCTACATCATCAAACATCATCATGCCAGGAAACTGCTGTCGTAACAACTCTCTTCCTTCTACATACTAAGTAAAGAGAACGAATATTGATTCGTTCTCTGCA
The DNA here is from genome assembly GCA_001658105.1 of Rhizopogon vinicolor AM-OR11-026. Classification (NCBI taxonomy): domain Eukaryota; kingdom Fungi; phylum Basidiomycota; class Agaricomycetes; order Boletales; family Rhizopogonaceae; genus Rhizopogon; species Rhizopogon vinicolor. The sequence continues at coordinate 18,522 of KV448507.1, forward strand.
ACTGGGGTCTAAATGCACGCCTAACGTCACTAACTACGACCAGGTGAAAAGGTGCACTGTGACTTTCCCATTACACAGCTTGTTCCTATCATTATCCACCGCATGGCATTATGCAATATTATACAAACAGCTGGCATATATGGCTATATATGCCAGAATGGCAAATACCCTTTTTCCTGATGCTGGGCTGGTAGTCGGCCAGATTTCTGGTCCACCAATTCTGCGGAGTTGCTGAATGCACTACAAGCTATCTTTGACGCAATGTACCCAAGCGTGAAGCATACCATCCAACCCAAGGGTCCCATCATGGGTGTAGTGAGTCATACTCGAGTCGCACTCCTAACTTATGTTTTACTCAAAAATTGAAGGTCAACCAGCGGCTATGTACCTGGCGCAGTAACTTCGGCTCTACAAGCATTGCCCTCATTGCGAATTTCTTTATGTCCTCCCAAATCCTCGACTTGAATGAGGATGATGAAGACGAGGAAGAAGACAAGGATTCCCAGCCAGAAAATGCTGCCGTAGCAAAGAGCCTTCTCGATAAATATGCTTTCCTATATGAGAACCCAGATACTCATATTCACAACGAGATCTACCGCTCAGCATTTATGTTGGAAATATTTGCAACAGCTCACCTCAGCTCCCTCACAGGATTTATTGATGTACCCAAGCTTGACATGCGCTCTTTACTTTCAAACAGTATGGAGAGTGTGATTGCCGCCTGTGCCGCATCTGTAAGTCTTATTGGTGAACCTGAACATCGCTTACTAATGGTGGAATTTTACAGCTAGAACGTGCTCTTAACCTCGTCGCAGATGGGGAGATTAACGTGGATGAGCAAAACAGTGCCAGGGGTGGCAGTAAGACTTGCAAGACACCTCTCAAGCTCAACAAAGCTACTGGAAAGGAAAGTAACTCCACCATGGCATTCTCGGAGCTTAACTGGGGGACTGCGACACGCGACTACTATCTGTCTATCAAGAAACGTGGGCCGCAGTATACTGCGGATATCATTATCATGGCACGCCAGTTCCTCAAGGACCAGAACCTGCAGGCTAGCATAAAAAATGATGTGGCTGAGGATGTTACTTTGGAGGGTGAGCGCGCGCTGCTCTGTAAGTGTTATTTTATTGTTGCTTGCTCTGCTTACACATTTCAATAGAATTTCCGCTGCTTTCTGCTGCTTTCTCCCCGTCAAATCTGTCCCCCACATTCCAATGAGCCATTATTTCAAGTAGGATTTTTCGCATTAATGACAGCACTTATTAATCTACTACTTTTTCGTGGTGTCTACTTTTACAACTTTTTTCGTCCTTCTACTTTTTTTGGTTGTTCTACTTATCTCACTTTTAAATTTGGAACAGCGTGCATTTATAAGTTGCCCAGCTGAAATAAGTGAAAAAAAAGTTGAAAAATGAGTAGAGGCATCTACTAAAAAAAGCTGGCTTTACTTTTCTCACTTTTCAATGATTTTCCGAAAAAAGCGAATAAAAGTTATGAAAAAAGTGAAAAAAGTAACCTTGAGATTTCCTGATGAAGTGAGGGCATAGAACTAGGACTTCGGATTAGTGTACTAGGCTGACCGTCTCCTGCACCCAGCACTGCAGATCACCGTCTCCGAAGATAAGGCGCTGGTAGGTAGGGCATTGAGAGGCTAGTTAAGCAGTAGGGCAGTAGTTTCGAGCCTGCGAAGCCCTCGTCAGGGGCTACCGCTGCCCCGACTGCTTGTACTTCTAGTTCTACGTAGGAAGCTCTCTTTTAAGCCTGTGTGAATAGGAGTAGATGGTCCGTGCACAATATACCGGTTCTAGCATGATGTAAGGAGTGCAATCTGCCGTCCGAGACTCATGATCCATCCATAGAAAGATCTAGCTAATGGGTTAAATTTATCGCGAACACGAGATCTTGTGCCCAGAGCCTTTAGCCCTATCAGCGATAAGAAATACGGCCGGATCGATCTTTTGAGTCAATCTCGGACTTCTAGGTATCCATATAGGTGGCGACATCCAGGGTGCACTTGGACGGGTGGTCATGAAATTCCGAATGCAAATGATATCAGTTGTTCTTTGACGTCCTAGATCAGATTGTTATTTTCGCTTTCAGTATCCAGTACTACTTATATATATATTCATACGCCTCCCTTCAATAAGCTTCACGTACCACCTTCCCTTTACTCACCCCCAACCTTTGAGCAAGTACCAACAGCAGGACATCTAGCAATGCTCGACACTGGACCTGGATTTTACTTGGCCGCATTAATATGCACGCTCATTGGTTTAAGCTGGTGTAGAAAGCATTGGGACAATCGTTCGCACCCCCCACTGCCGCCTGGTCCTCCCTCCTTTCCAATAGTGGGAAGTATTCTCAGTCTTGATAATCCTACTCAACCTTGGCTGGGCTTCAATGCCTGGAAATCAACATATGGTAGGTACACTTTTGGCCGTAATCTGCTCGTAAATTAGTAATACCTCATATTGTTCTCCAGGTGACATCATATATGCTCGTCTGCTCAACAAGCCGGTCGTGGTGATCAATTCTGAGGAGGTCGCAAAGGATCTCCTGGAATTGCGTTCCGCGATATATTCTGATAGACCACAGTCTATTGTGTATGAATTGTGAGTTACACTTTGACGTATTAAGCAATAGTCATGAATGTATTATCAGTTTTGGTCCAGACATCATGGCGCTTATGGCGTATGGTGACAGGTAACAAGTAGATTGTTCTCTGTTACCTGGATGGTGCCTGATATTTACCAGGTGGCGCCTTCACCGACGAATTGTTGACCAGTCATTTCGTCCAGCTGCTACACCCACCTATCACACTACCCTACGTCGTAGTGCCCACAAAATGTTGTTTGGTTTTCTACAAAACCCTACCGACTATACAAGCCATTTTCAGATGTTGTTTGCCACAATTCATCCCGTCTCCTCCTGAAGCTGATCTTCATCAGGTTTCCTCATTCATATATACTATCTATTGTATATGATTATGAGCCGAGAGCCAATGGTGACCATATCGTCCACATCATGCAAAGGTACATGGAATTGTTCGTCGCCGGTGTGGGGCTAAGTGCTACTATGATAATGGAAACCTTCCCTTTCCGTACGTTTACACACACACAATGTTGACCTGCAGTAAAATCTTGATGACCCTTCTAGTCCTACGGCTTCCTGCCTGGTTTCCTGGTGCCACATTCAAGCGAGCGGCAGTCGAATGTCTCAAGATGGACCACGATATGCAGGAGACCCCCTTTCAAGATGTCAAAGAGAGGATGGTGATTCTGAATCATGTCGTTATCAATGGGCACAATGAACTAACCTACCACTGATAGTCTACCGGACGAGTGGCACCATGCTTGGTGGCTGATAATCTGAACAGAATGAATGGCGTTGAAAATGACGACTTCGAAACAGCAGTTAAACAGGCAGCTTCTATGGTATTTGCAGGTACTCAAGCTGATGAACTGTCACCGGTCGTTGCTCATTCCTCTTTGTCTTCAGCGGCGACTGAATCGGTAAGAACTGCTTTGTGTTGCTGTTGTCCCCAGTAATCATTTTACCCTCGAATCAGACATATTCCACGTTACTCATATTCCTTCTTGCCATGGTAGTCCACCCAGAGGTACAAGCCAAAGCCCAAGCGGACATTGATCGAGTTGTTGGCAAAGATAGACTCCCCGATTTTGATGATAGACCGGCGTTACCTTACTTGGATGCCGTTTTGCGTGAAACACTCAGGTGGTACCCCGCAGCTCCATTGGGTTCGTATACCATGCCACATTGTTTACTTCATCTCACGGCATTCTCAGGTGCCCCACATGCAACAACGACCAGCGACATTTACAAAGGTTATTTTATCCCGAAAGGTTTTTGCCGTACTCACTTACCGAAGATTGCTGATGACCCAGATCGTTAGGTATAACTGTGATCGCAAACACATGGTAAGCCCGCGCTATGTTTAAACTGGATCTGGATTTCTCAAATGACGAAACCATTAGGGCGATGTCACACGATGAAAATAAGTATCCTAATCCCGATGCATTCAAGCCTGAAAGATTTCTCCGTGAAGATGGGTCCCTTACACGTGACACGATGTCCTTAATCTTTGGTTGGGGTCGCCGGGCATGGTGATTATATATTCGTACCCTTGTGTTGCCCCTTTTTACAAATGGCTTCTCAGCGTGGGACGTCATGTCGCTAATGCGTCACTCTGGATCGCGATGACGAGCTTCCTTGCCACTTTCTCAGTCCACAAAGCTCTCGATGAACACGGCAAGGAGATCCCAGTCGCTCCGAAGTTCTCCATTGGTCTTGCAATGTTTGCAGAATTCCTTTCTTTCCTCTGGGGTAGTCCGCTTATAACTTGTCATTTCAGTCATCCTGAGACATTTCCCTGCCGAATTGTCCCGCGATTCGAAGATGCATCAGTGGAGAACCTAACACGGTTGACTGGCTTAGGTCTGTCTATCAGCATTACCTGTAGAGTCTCACACTAATGCAGATCAGTGGTGGAGCAATTGTGACCGTCATATAAATGTGTATTATAAACCCCACCTGTATATTTAAATGTTTAAGGAACACCTCTTTGCGTTTCCGGTCGCTGTGATCGAACGATCCCATCCCAACATCAACAATATGCTGCATTGCCTAGTCAAGGCAAGTCAAGGTCGCGAATCATTCTTGCTATTCCACATTTGACATTCACCAGACGACGCACGCTTTTGAAAAGTACTGGGTTGAAACAAAAGTAAGATGCCGAGATTATTCTACTGAAGTACAATGAGCGATAACAAACACACCGGAACGACGTTCAAACAATCCACGTTGTCAGTCAGTCTAAATCATGTTCTAATACGTAGCACCGTGTCAATATGTGCCCCTGGTGTCACAGACTCGTATTTCTGCTACCTGTCCTCATCTAACAGCCTGGCAGGCAATCAACCAAAAGATTTCTGCCCGCAGACATGAACTAATCGAGAATTAACACCAAAAACACATTAATCATGTACGACAAACTCACATGGGATCGAGAAGCGTTCCTTGATCATTCCCGTCCCATCGTTCGGAGGATGCACGAACGCGGTGCAGCGTCGATTTAAGTGTGTCTAGTTTAAAAATGTGAATAGTCTCTCAAACACACACCATTTGACCACCGCGTCAAGGAATCTCCTATGTTAAAGATGACCGTTCCTGGAATGGGTGGTACGGGGACAAAGTTTCCAGAGCCATCCGGGTTCTCGACGTTCAACTTTAAGCCCTCCAACGTCATCTTGAAAGAATCGTGCCCGTTCCAAAACCCTATTCCTGAACACGTGCTCGCGATTCTGATCCACACCCTTTAGTGCGCACTGCGACCTTCAATTCATCCTCATGCCCAAACACCCTCTGGCATTCTTCGTGCGGGTGCGAGCGCCGAGGGCCAAAGTGGGTCGTAAACGCTTTGCCGGAGGACAGGATTGTGTACGGGGTCTTGGCGGTAGGGTTGGAGTGAAGCAGGTTATTTCTAATAGATGAGGGGAGGACGTAAAAAGGACCATCATGGAAATCAAGTGGAGATAAGACACGCTTAATAGTAGCTAGTTCATTCTTAGTAGGACATCATGCACCAACAGCGATGATGCTCTCGTCACCCAGTTTGGCTAATAGTCATTTCGTGTCAGCACATGGCGAACTAGTATTATCAGCTATGATGGACTCATTCTATGTGCGATAACAATGTGCATACACCTGGTCAGCTTATGCGAGTTGGATGATAAGAGACGCGTATCTTCAAGTACCCGCGTCAAAGAACAGCATGCCTCAGCTGGTCTTCAGAGTTTGCACAACGTGACCTACGACAATCGCTCCTCTCCTCATTCTCTTCTTTCTTCTCGATATCAGCCTTGTTGACACCACATTTCCCGCGCTTGCGTTTGGGTGGCTGGATTGGATCGGGAAGAACGCGTACGTTTCTTGGGCGGTGCGTCGTTGAGCACGTCGGTAGAGTGATTCCGGATCTAATATTTCGCTATGATAGGTGGTTTTGCCCGCTTGCGAGGACTGGCATCAATTGCGACGCGACAAGGTATTCTCACGATGTTTCATCCTGGGCTTTGAAAGGGCACGACTTCAAAATTGCAGGTTCACGGAAGGAAGTAACGGGTAGAAGACGAATATCTCTATATATGCGGTGGATGACGTCTTTGGGCGGCAATGGGGGGATCTGGGAGTCAACTTCCGTGAGCATGTTAGTGAACTCCTCGATAAACTCCTTAAACTCATCCTCTGTGCGACGGTACACTGGTTCTGTTTTTCAAATAAGCCTCATACTTCAGTCCAATATGCTGGTACCACATACCATGTACATAGCTTGAACCTAGAAACGCGTTATTATGTTTAGCCCGATGATAAGCGAGGGTACGAACCATTCGCGGTCGTTACAAGCGGGGCCCTTAAGTCGCATAAGAAAATCAAGCGTGTTTTGTGAAATCTGGCCAGGAGGCACTTGAAAAGTGGTGAAATTGAGCGTGCCGCAAGTATGCGTATCAAAGGACTAGCATACCCCAGCCAGTCTTCGGAGCTTGTACAACACTTACTGCCCGTCCTTCAGGTCTACATCGCTCTCGCCCTCCTGATACTCTTCTTTCTCGATGTCAGCCTTGTTGACATCACGTTTCCTGCGATTGGGTTTGGGTTTCGAAGATGAGGTTGACTTGGAACGGGAAGAATGCGTGCGTTTCTTGGGCGGCGGGTCGTCGAGCGCGTCGCTGTGGAGTGATTCCGGATCTGATTCTTCGCTATGTGGCTGGCATTGTGATGCGAAGGACGAGGTGCTACCTTATGATGTTTCAATTTCATCGCGGGCTTTGAACTTTGCATGCATGAGACCGTGTTCAAGCTTCAAGTGCGATACATTTAATTTTATATGGGGAACTGAGAGACGACACCATGACCAACGACAAGACAAGGTAAAAAAAATGTCGAACACTGAACGTTCAACAGAATCAACACGTCAAGCCTATAAGTAAGCCCGATGGACTCACTTTATGTAAGTATATTTCGTCAAAAAACGTCGGCATCACCTGCCCAGTAGCCGCTGACATGCACAACTGCACTTAGTGCCGTCGTAACGACTCTCTTCCTTCCACATAAGTAAAGAGAACGAATATTGATTCATTCTTTGCAACTGGGGTCTTGAAGTGTACGTCTAATGTCACTAACCATGACCAGGTGATCAAAAAAGTGCATCTCGGGATGGGCGGCACTGCAGTGTGACTTTCCCATTACACAGGTCGTTCCTATCATCCACCACATGGCATTTTCAGAGGTCTTCGTGAATAAATCAATAGGGAGTCGGGACACTCAGAGTATGAGCGAAAAACGTTGCCCACGACCACCGCCCACGCCCACGACCCCTCAACAATTTCAGAGGGCACTTAGACGGGACGGGTGGTTATGAAATTCCGAATACAGATCAGTGGTTCTTTGACGTTCTGGATCAGAATGTTCTTTTCACTTTCTAAATTTCAGTGCCCGGTACTACTTACATATATACTCACACCCCTCCCTTCGATAAGCTTCACCTCCCCTTTACTCAGTACTCACCCCTAACCTTTGAGGAAGTACCAATAGCAGGACGTCTAACAATGCTCGATGCTGGACCTGGATTTTACTTGGCCACCCTAACATGCGTGCTCAGTGGTTTATGTTGGTGTCGAAAGTATTGGGACAATCGTTTGCACCCCCCACTGCCACCTGGTCCTCCTTCCCTTCCAATAGTGGGAAGTATTATCAGTCTTGATAATCCTACTCAACCTTGGCTGGGCTTCAGTGCCTGGAAATCAACATATGGTAGGTACACTTTTGGCCGTAATCTGCTCGTAATACCTCATTGTTCTCCAGGTGATATCATATATGCTCGTCTGCTCAACAAGCCGGTCGTGGTGATCAATTCTGAGGAGGTTGCGAATGACCTCCTGGTATTGCGTTCCGCGATATATTCTGATAGACCACATTCTATTGTTTATGAATTGTGAGTTACACCTTGGCGTATTAAGCAATGATCATGAAGGTATTGTCAGTTTTGGTCCAGACTTCATGGCGTTCATGGCGCTCATGGTGTATGGTGACAGGTAAC
>KV448508.1:0-26611 GCA_001658105.1 Rhizopogon vinicolor AM-OR11-026
TGCATCTCCTGGTGACTTTTCGGCATGTCGGCTGATGCTTAACTTGCCATCTGTCACAGTTGGTCACAATCACGTGACATTGTATGGAATCGCATGAGGTCTACCTTATCGAGAAGACCATTGACACCAAAGCCCTAAACAAACCACATCTTGATCAACTTGAATGGAGATATGGAGAATGGTACGGACTCACCTAACAGTAATGGTCATTCCACCTGTTATCGTTGTACCGTATATTAAGTCAATACTTAAGTGGAAGACCTCAGAAAAACAAAACCCACTTTTCGCCTTTGGCTAGCAAACAGTGTTTTTTTAGAGTCTCAATAATCACGAGTTCAGAAGGAACACATACTGCCAAGCATGCCACTATCATTTAAGCTACATTTCTGTGAAAATGGAACATAACTTTATCTGGACTGCTAGAATGAGTAACAATGACTGCAAGACGGACCTGTTCATATTTAACTACTTGAGTTTCCGTCGTGATGACACGAAAAGACTTGTAAAAATTTCGAACGAAGTTCAACATGACTTACATCATGTGAGCGTTGATCTGCGTACCTGTGGCGTCTGTAGGGTCTGTAGCACTGTGGTGCCTGGCGCATTGGGAACCTGTGGGTCTTGGAGTCCCTGGGAGTGTCCTGGGACTCTGGAGCCGAAAACGGATCCGGAGGTGGCGGTAGGGGTAGTTTCTCAGGGCTCAGAAAAATTACACCTACCGCCACCTCCAGATCTAATCGAGGGATACGAAGAGCGGGAAATCGAAGAGATTTTGGATTCACGTCTTCGTCGAGACCAACTTGAATACTTGGTAAACTGAAAGGGTCTCCCTGGGGAAGAATGAGAGTGGAAGAAAGCCTCGGAATTGCAGCACGCACCAGAAGCTATCGCCGATTTCCATCGCACTCATCCTGTGAGACCACGTCCTATGCCCACCATGAAACTTTCGCGCCGACTGGAGAATTTTACGGCACCGGATCATATTCCGCGCTATCTTTTTGACTGGGAGAACGGAGTGTTTGAAAGAGATGAACGATTAGGAGGGAAAGAACAGTTATTTGATGCGTTGGACGACCAGCCTTGGTTGCGAGACTGGCAGCCCTTGACGAGGGGGTAATATCATGAACTCGTTCGCTTTGGTCAAGGGATACATTGTTTACGCACGCTTGCTTCATGATTACTTAGTCACATTCTCATCGAGTCCCCCCTTTTAACGTCGTGCTGGCCTATTCTTTCAGTATCTAGGTCTTTGTTGTTGTGTTGAGTCGTGCCTCGATTCTGAGATGTCTGACAAGGACGCAGAGCCAGCACGGGCACTGGACATTGGCGAGGATGTCGATAATGTGTACGCCGAGTTAGGCAATGACTACACGCTCCTGGTACGCAGTTTAGATCTCGATAACGAAGCGAATCCGCTGTCCACACTTACATGAGATAGATGCCAGTGGTACTATGCTTTGTCTTGTCATATCCCATTGGGTCGATTATTTATGATATTGTAGCTTTAGGCTTAGTAGGTGTAACTCAGTTCTTGGTCGAACACATAGTTTTGCCCTGGTTCTGCCGTTATGAAAGTCTATCACCAAGATAATTACAACCAAACCTTACCGCAACGACTGAGATCTTCACGGGAGAGACTAAGTAAGCTCTTGCTTGATCGCTACATAGTACTGACCCACCTTCAAGGTGCGATAGTTGCCATCCCAGCGAACAAGACCTCCTGGTAGACCCACTCGGACATCCGACATTGATGCAATACGTCCAAGAGCACCAGATTCGGATCGACATTACTGACTCATGCGACACATCGCCTCAATTAAATTTGTTCTGTCCCAAACCCACCCTCAATGATATGACTTTACGTCGAAGCTCATCGTGGTGATGAGTATCAGATCATTTATTCACGGTAAAGCCACGGAGTATCAATGTGCAAGTTCGCTGAAACTGATGAAGTCTGTTTGTCTACAATGTTTTATCAGATAAGACATGGGAGTTTTGGCTGTTCGACGATGACCCGGACATGAAGTCATTTAGGAGTCATTGGTGACCATCGATGCCCTCCTAGCTCGTACCGTATAAATTCTTCCCAAAACAATGAGATCTCTATTGGCATGTTTGCTAGGACACCTACCTTCAACGTTTTCTCCAAATCCCTTGTGCGTGTCACTCGTCCTGCCAGTAACTGTAGTGCCGCAAGTATCGTAACGCGAACCAGAACAATGGCCACCAATCCTGAAAACAAAACGCCTCTTACTGATGCCATCACTCATGACCATCGAGAGGTAAATGTCGCGTTCTATAAATTGTTTGGCAGTCGTCTAATTCCAGTCATAGATGTACGCGTATTATCAGCAGTTCAAGCAGAACAAGGGCAACACCGACGCCCAAGGCCGCTGGGCGCATCAGTTGATGTGGGAAATTGCAAGACATGCAGTCGGAGAAGAAATCATTGTCTACCCTCTCATGGAAAAGCAGCTCGGTGAAGAAGGGACAAAGTTAGCGGATCAGGATCGCAATGATCATCAGGTAAATTAGTTCATCGCGCACTCCTTCTTGGCTCAACTTCTGTCGTAGACCGTGAAGGAGCTTCTTGCCAAACTCGAGACCCTTCAAGTGGGGACAGCAGAATTTGATTCCATTCTCGAACGGGCTATGGCTACCCTTCATAAGCACAATGACAGCGAGGAACAAAACGATCTACCCAGGCTGGAAATGGTGTTGCATCCTGATCACAGCAAAGAAGCGGCTGCCCAGTTTCGTAGAACGAAACATTTTGTTCCTACCAGGTTTATTTTGTTCTAATTTGGAATTGCGCTGTTCATTGATGCCATTTTAATTCAGACCCCATCCGATGGCACCCAACAAGCCCCCCTATGAGACCTTGGTGGGATTCATGGCCGCTCCTATTGATAAATTGAAGGACTTGTTCACAACCTTTCCTACAGAGGAGATGAAAAAAGAAGCCGGATTGTAATTGTAGATTATCTCTTATAAATTCAACACTACTACTAGACACGCCCATTTTACTTGTGCGTTAACAATGTGATTCAGATTTATTGTACAGTTTAAATTCATAGTTGGTCTATACATTTACATCCCGAATTACGTCCTGCCATTCATCAAGGTGCCCCAGAATCTTCGCGCATTTATTTCTGACGTCTCTTTCTGCATCCTCACCCAAGATGAGATATAACGGCCACTCCCTCCCCACTGCGACTCCCTCTCCTCTCACAATGTCTACAACGAGTTTCATGGCCTTCACTGGGTCGCCCGGTTGCTTTCCTTGGATAGACCCCCAAGTCACTGCAGCAGCTCGGACGTCATCATAATCTGATATAGGATTCGTCCACGTATCAAATTTGTTGATGTACATGTTTTCGGTGCGGAAAGCTCCAGGTTCGACGATCAGGATGCGGATATTGAATGGTGCAACTTCCAGAGCAAGTGTTTCACCCATTGCTGTAGCGTTCAGTTAATGGACGATGGACTGTATTACAATACCGCTTACTGTGCACGGCTGCCTTCGATGGGCTGTAAAAACCTGCCAGCCACATCATTAATACCCAACGAAGAGCTGAAATGCAAGGTGAAACCTACCCATTCCCTAATATCAGGTATTGGTTAATCAGCCTTCTGCCATCAATCACTGACAACCGTACTCACCTTGATTTCGGGCTTCCAGGCACTACGACTCCCGATGATAACAACTGTACCACTCCTCCCTGCAGAGGTAAAAAAAAGTGTGTTACATACACATCTCCCGAAGACTTACTTTCACGCATGTATGGCAATGCCGCATTCGTGACGTCAAGGACACCGAAAAAATTCGTCCGGAACTGCTTCATCATCAACTCGGTCCTGGAATCGGACATTAGACGCGCAAGGAACAAGAACATGTGCGTCCTACCCGCATTCCTCAAGGAGTCCCGGCCATCCAATACCAGCATTATTCACGAGTACATCAATCCTGCCCCATACCTTGGCTGCCTCGTCTACCCGCTGTTTGATGATATCCATTCCGGAGTCGACGTCAAGCTCGAGGAGGTGTAGATTCGGAGACTGGGGTATATCTTGGATTCGTTGGACAGATCGAGCTGTTGCGATTACTCTATCGCCGCGTTCTAGAACGAGTGATACTAATCGGCGACCAAAGCCTGTTGATGTGCCTAAAGGATCGACGTTACTGTCGGTGCTATCTCTGGATATGATGTCGCAAGGAAGGAGCTCACCTGTGATTAGCCATACGTTAGGATCAGATATCATGGAATGCGATGGATAAGAAGCTAAGAGGTCCCTCTACGTCCTTGGTTAATAAAGCCTTGGCCTTGTACGGGTTGGATTGACAGCAAAGCGTCATAAAAATAGCCCACTGATATATGTACGTACGAGTCTTGTCGGTCACCCATGCCCGTAGACGTATAGGACTCAATGCATCCCCTTTCTATACCGCGAGTCTTACACTGGTTAATGGTCGATTTTGAGTCGGATAATATACGAGGAAAGGTAGGCAACGGCATCGATAGTCGGTTTATTTCTTTCTCGGGAATCGCCGTCTGGAGTCGGCAATGAAGCTTGGCGGCGAAAACCGGTTTTAAGAGTTGAAGAAGAACTTCGGTCATTTTCAGAATAGGATCTGCACGTGTAAGTAAACGCCCGGGTACTCCGAGCGGATACGGGCATCTCACGTAGTGAGAATGGTTACGAGTCCAGAGTCTTACACTGGTCGATTTCGAGTTGGATATTATACGAGGAATGGTTGAGTCTAGACAACACATCAACAAAAACAAGTCAGGGTTACTTCTTACCCCCTTTGCTGCCCGTTTTACGTTCCTTCCTCTTTCTACCAATAACTGACCCGATGTGTTGGCCAGGTTTCACTGGTTCTTCCTTCACCGGTTTCGCTGGTTTTTGATCACCCGCAACACGTCGTTTCTTCAGAGGTGGTTCTTGAGATACGTCACCTTGGCTCTTTACGACTCGCGTCTAAATGTGAGTCAGCAAGAGCAATCATTGGACAGAAAATCATACACACCACTGGCTTATCATGCTGTATTGCCCGTCGCTGGACGACTTGGACATTTTCTATGGAGAATTCCACAATAAGTGTACCCTTGTGTGCTTTCGCCGGGCTTTCCATCTCGTCTTTTATGCGCTTCAGCATGGCGTCATCGGGTTTCTCCCTTCCCTTCTCAAGCTTGACGAGGTCAGCAAGCTCTTCTTTCCACCAGGTACTCAGGAGTGGCCCGACGGCGGAGTTGTTATTGGCCCATCGAAGCACGCGTAACGAATCTGCATGTCGGGGCATCTCGATGAATCCATATCCTTTGCTGCGACCTTTTCCAGTGACAGGATCTACCCGATCTTGTTGACGCACGATTTTGGCTTGCTTGACACCCTTGGTCTTGCTGCCCTGCGGACGTTTCCCGTTTTGCGTTTTCGTGTTAGAGCTTTCTGTGTCGTCAGCTTCCTTAACATCATCCTCTGCCAGCTCATCTGCAGTTAAACCGCTACGTTCTCCCTTTTTGACCTCCTCTTCGAATGTACGAATGGCGTGAGTGGCGAGACGTCTGAGACAACGCTCGGTCGCAAATAGTGGTATCTGGCGAACACTCAAGCGGGTCTTCGACACGTATAGAGAAGGATTTGTCCGCAACATCGTGCGGCGGGCATTGAAAGAATTAGTCCGCTTCTCCACTTCAACGGGTGGTATGGTGCTGGCCGCTGGGGTATTGGGTAGGATAACTGGTAATTTTGGTTTATAAAGATCGCAGATGGAAAGAGAACCAACATTACCTCCCTCGCGCAACAAGTAAAGATTTCTCTTGTCTGCTTTTTCTCGCTGTTTCTCGCCTTCTTCCTTCAGCTTACCCGCTTTTTCCCTCGTCACAGCTCTCACAACGTCCAAAGTGCGACCATGAAGAACAAGATTTTTGGCTACACCAGAAGATGGGTCAGGTGTTAGAATTGATGGCAGGGTAAATGGATTCTTCTGTGGCTGGGAGACATCAGGAATATATCTAATATTAGAGAACAGAACGTACTTGTCGTTGCATGCCTGTTGTTTCAGCTCGTAAAATCTCGCTTTGTTCGATGACTTGGTCGGCGATCTCTTTTTTCCAGAAGCAGACGAAACCAGTTCCACGAGACCGTTCAGTTTCTGGATCGATGGTGATTAGGGCATACCGCAGAGGCCCGAACGCGCGGAATCTACGTCATAAATGATAAGAGAAATACATAGTTTGGGGGATAACGACGTACAGAGTGCGCAACTCGTCTTCTGTACCTTCAAAAGGGATATTGCGGATAAACAGTGTAGTACCCTCGTCCGTTTGAGGTAGCTGAGGCTTTGTGGGACGTAGATCGCCCTTATCAACACTAATGTCATCTTCGTCGTCGTCGCCCTCGTCGTTGTCATCATCATCATCGTCCCCATCGTCGTCATCTTCGTCATGAAGACCCAAGAGGTCTTCGTCCTCTTCAGCATCACTCGGCTCAGCTACATCATCTTCGACTTCATCCACCTTGACATCAACGACAACACCCTTATTGCCTTTGTCAAGCTTCACATTTTCCTCCTGTCGCTCCTCCTTCGAATTACTGGATTTATCCTTGTCCTGTTTCGTATGCATGCTGAGAGGTTCACTTTTGGAGCAACAACATAATTCTATTACCTTTTTATCCGCCCACCGAACTCGCAGCTTTCTCCCATTTATCGAGATTCCCTCAGTCGACGCAGTGTCGAATGCAGTCTGGGCATCCTCTCGGATGGAAAAAGAGACATACCCGAAACCCTTGGACTCTCCAGTTCCATGCTTCAGGACAACAAAAGCATAGCGCACAGGTGCAAGGTCGGAGAATGTTGTTTGTAGGTCGATAGATGTCGCATTATAGGGGAGGTTGGAAACGAATAATGTGGACCTTTGAGGAGTGCCATCTGTATATTATTTTTATATATTCGAGAGGATTAACTCACCCGTGTGATGAGGGGTCTCTGAGCACTTCTTCTTCTCTTTTCCTACGTTTGCCAAGTGAGGTTGCCATCTAGGAAGACTTGCGATGCTCAGAATTTTGTGCGTAGTTTGCATATGTTAGGATGAGAAGCCTTTGCCAAGCAGCACCAAACTCTGAATCAACTGCGGTCGTGGATTCGAACAATACACAAACACATTTCTTCCACAACCATCATGACGACGTCCTCATATTATTGATGATAGAAACACACCATACGAAGTTGCCTACTGTACTTTGTATAGAAGGATTGACTGTCCTCTTTCTTCTTCTAAAGTCTGCCTACGGGAAACTTAGTTTCCCCTAGGCCAACCAAATACTAAGAAGGAACGACAGTCGTTCCTTTTGTACTATATATATGCGGGAACAAGCTACTGTACAAATGTATCAGGTCAGTTATGGTATGTTATTGAAGTTCTGCTTCAACAGGAACACAACTCATCCCATATTGCCGCCCTCGCTTGTTGCATTCCCATTTTCTCAACCAAACCCTGGTGTATCGGTGAAGATGACACCTGTAATGGAGCTGCATTTCGGGATACAACCAATATGGTTCTTCTCTAGCAGGGACCGAGCTTGCATTGATGGCACCGTCTTTGTGCGTTCTAAGCTGGAGGTGCACGCAGCTGAAGATACCCATCTTGATAGACACACACGCCTCCCATGTAGTAACGTGTTGAATTGACAGGCCTGAAGGCACGCGCTTGCAAAGTGTGACGTCTGTCGCGATTATCATTCGCCATCGCGGATAATTCTCGATGTACCAGAGGATGAGCAATTGTTGTGGCTTCCTAGCTTCTTCACATGGTGTCCTTCCAAGAGACACTCCGCGGGCGGACCATGACTGTTGTCGTTGGCTGCGCTTGCCGTGGTGGCATCCGTGGGCCCAGGGCGGCATTGCTAACAACGGGTCATGGAGGCAGGCACAACTCTGCCTACAAAACTTCTCAAGCCGTTTTTGATGTCAACCGGAAGAGATCACCCACTGTGAGTGAAATGGGGTCTTAACTCCTTGAATCCTCGATCAACTAGAAGACGGGTTGTAGTGCGCCACCCGGGTGCGGGTGACGCCGAAAGGGTAGTTCTCTGCCACTGTACTGTTGATATGTGGCAGTGGTGGGAGCCACTTATAGTGGAGGCCACTTTCGAGATCTAACCGTACTTGACATCCACGATTTACCGACCAACTCGTTTATTTTGCTACCAAAGATGCCAGTACTCGATATTTGCCCATGAACGCTTTTCACTTTGGTCACGGGACATGGCGTTTACGTACGGTTATTCAGCGATTACTTAGTCGTTGAGTAACGTCGTGCTGGTCTATTCTTTCAGGTATTATCTAGCGTCTAACATGTATTTATACTTACATAATTGTCTATTCTTTCAGCATCTAGGTCTTTGTTGTTGTGTTGAGTCACACCTCGATTCTGACATGTCTGACAGATATACCCTCGTCGCTTCGACACTTCTCCCAACTCCCATCCAAGTACATCCGATTCATAGCGAGCGCATTGGCGTCCGTGTACATTGACCGCCCGATTTCGGACTGGGATGATAATGATTACACCCATGTCTCTCAAACAACCTGTGGTATATATAGTATGTATATTTGTAAGCTGGATGGGTCTCAGCCGTTCGAAACTTGGAAGTATATATATGTATCTCGTACCCGGTGATATCTTCTATATATAAAGGGGAGCTCGATGTCCCCCGCGAATACTGTGATTGTGTCGACGCTCCTTGGTCTGTCGGTCGTTTAGCCTTGACTATGCGCAGCTCATTGTATACGTCTATGGTCATGGGAGATCGATAAGATTCGTACGTACATATATCAATGCGCTATTTTTATGCTGTCAATGCGACCCGTACAAGACCGTGTCCAAAGTTCAGCACTCAGCAATCTCTTTATCCTGTAATAACCAAGGACGTAGAGGAACCTTTTAGCATCTTATCCATTGCATTCCATGATATCTGATCCTAACGTATGGCTAATCACAGGTGAGCTCCTTCCTTGCGACATCATATCCAGAGATAGCACCGACAATAACGTCGATCCTTTAGGCACATCAACAGGCTTTGGTCGCCGATTAGTATCACTCGTTCTAGAACGCGGCGATAGAGTAATCGCAACAGCTCGATCTGTCCAACGAATCCAAGATATACCCCAGTCTCCGAATCTACACCTCCTCGAGCTTGACGTAGACTCCGGAACAGATGTCATCAAACAGCGGGTAAACGAGGCAGCCAAGGTGTGGGGCAGGATCGATGTGCTAGTGAATAATGCTGGTATTGGATGGCCAGGACTCCTTGAGGAATGCGGGTAGGACGCACCCCATGTTCCTGTTCCTTGCACGTCTAATAGCCGATTCCAGGACCGAATTGATGATGAAGCAGTTCCGGACGAACTTTTTCGGTGTCCTTGATGTCACGAATGCGGCATTGCCATACATGCGTGAAAGTAAGCCTTGCGGAGATGTGTATGTAACACATTTCTGACCTCTGCAGGGAGGAGTGGTACGATCGTTATCATCGGGAGTCGTAGTGCCTGGAGGCCCGAACTCAAGGTGAGTACGGCTGTCAGTGATTGATGGCAGAAGGCTGATTAGCCAATACCTGATATTAGGGAATGGGTAGGTTTCATCTTGCATTCCGGCTCTTCGTTGGGGGTATTAATGATATGACTGGCAGGTTTTTACGGCACATCGAAAGCAGCCGTGCACAGTAAGCGGTATTGTAATACAGTCCATCGTCCATCGACTAAAAACACTACAGCAATGGGTGAAACACTCGCTGTAGAAGTTGCACCATTCAATATCCGCGTTCTAATAGTCGAGCCTGGGGCTTTCCGCACTGAAAACATATACATCAATAAATTTGATACGTGGACGAACCCTATACCAGATTATGATGACATCCGAGCTAGTGCCAATGCGATGTGGGGGTCTATCCACGGCAAGCAACCGGGCGACCCAGTGAAGGCCATGAAAATCATTGTAGACGTTGTAAAAGGAGAGGGTGTTGCGGTGGGGAGGGAGTGGCCGTTATATCTCATCTTGGGTGAGGATGCAGAAAGAGATGTCAGAAATAAATGCGCAAAGATTCTGGGGCACCTTGATGAATGGCAGGACGTAATCCGGGATGTAAATTTATAGACCAACTGCGAATTTCAATAGGTCTGAATTACATTGTTAACGCATAAGTAAAATGAGTGTGTCTAGTAGTGTTAAATGTCTGAGAGATGATCTACAATTACAATCCAGCTCCCTTTTTCATTTCCTCTGTCGGGAAGGTTGTGAACAAGTCCTTCAACTTATCGATAGGAGTGGCTATGAATTCCACCAAGTTCTCACATGGGGGCTTGTTGGGTGCCATCGATGGGGTCTGAATTAAAATGGTATCGCACAATTCCAGAGTAGAACAAAATAAACCTGGTAGGAACAAAATGTTTCATTCTACGGAACTGGGCAGCCGCTTCTTTGTTGTGCTCAGGGTGCAGTACCATCTCCAGCCTGGGTAGATCGTTTTGCTCCTCGCTATCATTGTGCTGGCAAAGGATAGCCATAGCCCGTTCGAGAATGGAATCAAATTCTGCTGTCCCCACTTGAAGGGTCTCGGGCTTGGCAAGAAGCTCCTTCACGGTCACGACGAGAGAACCAAGAAGAAATGCGCAGATGAACTAATTTATCTAATGGTAGCGTGACGTGACAAGATGTGACTTTCTCCCCCATTGGTATCACAGCTCCCACGACATCAGGATACACTTGGTGGAAGTTCGGAGGCGCCGAACTCAATTGAAAGTTACACTTGCCTTACACTCCTCTGAGTCCTCTCCAATGTTCCTTCTGACCATTCATTCAGTTATCTGGTGAACACTGAACACCACGTTTCTCTCAATCACAACCCTTGGGCAAGTCGATTTATACTACTTCACCATGGAAGCGTGTCTCGCAAGTTTACTGTCGCCTGTTACTCGTCCGAAACTCGTCGACCCCAAGGATTAAGATATACTGCGGTGACTACGATGTGGGAAACCGAAAGAAAACAAGTTGAAAGGTGGGTTTTGGAAGAACTTCAGATGGTGGACAATGGGTCAAGGATGTCTCGGTTCCAGCTCACGCAAGAGTCTGCTTGGGATATCATTCAGCTCATTCTCGAGATGATAACCCTAGAATTCGCTTACATCCAAGATATGGATCAACTTGTTCCGAGCGCCAGTACAATTAATGCATCATGCATGAAATTGAAGGAGCTGGCTGATTTCTGTAAACGAACCGGTACGGCGCTGCGGACTCAAAGCATGGTCACCCTCCGCCTTCTGACGAGAAGCTGGGCAAGAACGAGGGCGCCAGTTCACTGCTGGTCACTCACTGCATACAAGAGGGCATAGCACCGAAGACTGTGCTGGGTTGGGTACTGCATCGACAAACGTAACTATGAGAAGCGATCGCTTTTGTGTTCATGTGGTACTGACAATCACCCATCTTGCTGATGTTTTCGACTTCTCCTCGTGTGATTGTCTTCTACGCACATGACGACGATGTAGATCGCTACGACATTGAACCACAAAGACTTCGGACGACATATTGGAACTCACTCAACTACTTCTGGTTTCGCCACCATGAGTCACCCAGATCTGTATCGCTCTGGAAATGCATCCTCCGCTGGTTTTGACAAAGTCCGCTATGGCTCCACCGGCACGATAGACATCAAAACTGAGGGTGATGATGTCCTACCTAGTATGTGTTGCATCTCATATCTCCTCGTCACTTATTAGACACGGGCGGTGTATCAGCTAGACCGCGAATGGCAGCATTCCTACGTCCTGAAGAGCTCAGCGATGATAAACCAAAATCCGAGGGCTGTGAATGAATCAGAATGATCACGGCACCCACCGCGGCATTCAGCACCCAAAGGATGCCCAAATCGTAATATGAAGGCAGGTCAATTCTGCAATGGACGAGGTCAAGAAGGCACGTGTGACCCCAGTGAGGAAATGCTGTACTCGATACACTCTCATCCCTTCTACCCATCCCAAGGCATCCGATTCATGGCGAGCGCTCTGGCGGCGGTATATATTGACCGCCCCCCAATTCCGGACTGACACAAGAATGATTACACATATATTGGTGTCATTGCACCAGAAATGAACGCGGGTAATCCACAGCTCAACAGTCTGGCGTGGCATGCTGGGCTGCCTGGCATGAAATGACGACAGCACATTTGTTGCACATGCCATAGCAACTCATATAAAATTGAGGAGGACGCAGTACCAACTCTGTCATTGGAGAGTTGGGCAATGGCTACGCGTTTCTGCTAGCCATATTAGATCTTGAGAATGAAATGAACTAATTAATACTAGGTACTATCCCGACTATCTTCATTTGCATAGTGGTCTGTCTAGGGGAGACCGCTTTAGTTAGTACTTTTTGTTTCGTCGGTGTACGAGTAAATATGCTGTTCAAAAGTTGTTTTGCCTGTTGAACTTAGTAGATCAGAAGAAACGACTGTCTTCCTTCGTCTAAGGTCTGCCTACGGGAGATCAAATAGCCCCGATTTATAGCAGGCAATGGGCATTACCCAAGCACGATACCATTGCCTAGCATTGGAACTTCGTCGTGTCGTTACCTGTTAGGCTGTTGCTCTAATTTATATGCCTGGGCTTGGATACTACGCCACTCAGGTTACTGAGCGGGACACGCTGGCCGAGAATTGATTGTAAGTGGCGACGCGACAACGCTCGTAACACTGTCGCCAGCGACTCAGTATTATGATCAAATATGACAACTAATTTCTAAATAGCCAACCAAATCACTTACCGTACTTCCAGAATCACAGTCCGTGGTATCAATCAGTGTGTAGACATTGCCCAAACACGAACTCATGCTACCGATTGCCTGGCACTGGAACATTGGCCGCCAAAAACGGGCATTACACTCGTTACCGAATCACGTTTCAGGGGCTATAGCAACACCAGTGCCTTAAATCCATGAGGGCCCATCGATCACCTCCATCTTCCTGCTCTCATCTTGAGGAACTACGAATTATGTAGCTCCCAATTGGATGAACTGGTATGCGGCCCGTCACGGTAAACCCGGAACCCACGAACGGACCCAGGCTTGCAATAAGAACGTGACCTATTATTAGTGTAAGAAGGTTCGGCGTGATCAGCTTAAGCACCGCATCCTCCTTCCAAATCATGACCATGTGCATCGTTCTATCAAAGCTCGGAGCCTCGGAGCTATGTAGTACTTTGTCTCGGCGTTTGAAACACGAGGAACCTGATTCAGAGGCTCGGGGGAGCTCCGAGTCCAATGACGAGAGCATTGTTATCCTCCGTGAGTCATCTGTTTTTGCCTGAACGATGTTATGTTTGTATTTGTGTTTGTATTTGATCTTCCACGCCCAGGTTTATAAAAATAATTGCATGCATGAATGATGGCGGAAGTAAAGAGATATCGTCATCATCATAATAGTACGTATAACTTTGAGCCTCATCGATATGTCTAGCCAAGAGACAGGACAAGACCTGACAAGACCCACTTGACGCGGAACAGATTCAATATCCAATTTGACTGATGATATCATGAGGGGTAACACTTTTTGGGTTTCATTGCAGGAACGCGGACGGTATAATTTGCTGAAAGCAGGAAGAATGTCGATATCGATGTGCTCGGAGCCTCGGAGTCTCGGACAACTTGCACAATAGTCTGGAAGTATGTACTGGTGGGTTCTTTGAACACGAGGACCTCGATGTGCATGTTGTCTCCCGTACGCGTGAGTGCCGAGTCATTTTTGCGCCTGTGTGAACGATCCAGTATTGCATTCTTCCACGCCGGTGCCTAGGCTACATGCATGCACGCATACATTAGAATCTCGAGAAGCGGAACTAAGTAGGCAGCGCAAGTACGTACAACTTAAAGTAGGTACCTGGGGCTCGGTGACATTGACAGCCTGATGAGCAATCGATACGTCTTGCGGAGACCAAGCCAGACCCCACTGCTTAACCCGGACTCGGATCAGGACCAGATTGAATTTGACTGATGAGGGGCAGTAACGTACTGACACTTTTTTTTTCAAAATGAATGCTGACCTCCGGTAACTGGAAACTGGGGCGGGGCGGAGACCCTGGCGTGCCTTGCTCGCTGCGTTCCGTGAGTAGACTCGGTCTAGAGTAGAACTTGAATTGGAATTGCGCACCTAAGTATTGACACGGCAACATTGCGGATTGCATAGCTGAGGCTTAGTAGTCATTGGTCAAGTCCTGTTATCGATTCGAAGACATGAAAATTTCAATACAAAGTTGACGTACTGATATGAATGTGGACCAAGCATTCTGATAATAATCACTGCCCTTGCAATAATGCCTAAAGCCTGGTAAACATATAGCCCGAGTACCTATCGGATTTAAGGGAATTTCATCCGTGTGAAGGGTGCTTCATCAGCTGCAGAAGGCTTAGCCGCAACCCCAAAACCTGCCCTGGCCCTTGGTTAGGTTATACAATGTGCACGGATCTGATTTCGTTTATCGGCGAGTGGGTGCGTAGTGAGTGTGTACTTGTATTTATGGCGATTGGCATGTGCGTTTCTTTTTTACGAGCACGCGGTAGCATAGCAGGTCGGGACCGGGACGGAGTGCACTGGATAATCCTGTGTTCTAGTGGTATATTGATAGCTATGAATTATAAGTGGCTGGTTTTCGACTCGGAGCGAGCCCCAGGCCACCCATGCGCAGCAGCAGCTGCACCTATGTACGTGAAGGCCCACGAAGTGTAAGTGTTCGCGCTTATCCTAAGATATTTACAAACACAGACATCGTGCGTGTAACCATACCGAAGCATGATCATCGTCCCGAAGCTTACGCATCAAGAACGGAAGTTCGAATTCAGCACATATGGATGTGGGATGGAGGAGGGATGGATTCGTCTTCCAGGAACGGGTCATAACGCCTTAAGAGACCCAAGCAAATGATGTGATTGGCCATTCGGGCAGAAGACGGTCGATGATATGACTACTTAGTGCATATCGATCTGGGAAACCATCATATGAATTTGAGCTCCAAGATGAAACTTCCAACTTCGAGATTGCTAACCACAGCCTTGATGATGGTGCACACCTACCTCATAGGTGTTGCGAAGACGACTTGGATCAGCTCGGAGGCCTTGAACTATGCAACATATTACATTAATGTTTATATTAACGTTCCGTGTCTCCGACGACGGAATGATGAAACGTACCCCGCAATATGAACTTGGGTTCAGACGCAGATGCGGCGTCATACTTATGGTCGGTGGTTTTCAATTGACATCGACAGTTCGATCAGACGGTTACCAAACGTTGCGAGAAGCTGCCTTTTGGGGTGGAGCTTCGAGCTTTCGAGTGCGAACCTGTGCTAGACGACTTGGTTCCGCGGGCATCAAATCGTCGATCCAAGACAGCATAGCCGAATGTCATTTTCAAGTCGTTCTGTCGTTGACTTGGCGAGTGAGGAATGCGAGATCGCTGAGCTCGAGGTATCGAATGTTCCTAGTTGGTACGGTCACGGGACTACTGGTTGCCAGTGGCTAGAATGAGCAGGCGGATCTAGCTGTTGCGTGCTCATCAGGGCTAGACTTGTCGAGGAATTCTGCCTTTCGAGTTGACATATGTACATATGAAGACTGTCAGCACGTCAGGCGTTGTGTGACATGTGAAAAGGCATTTGACGAAGCATCGCGCCTCCCCCACGTCTTCGATGAAGGACGCTTCTACAGGCGCTGTTCTCGGTCATTTTTGAATAACCGGGCGTCGCGAATGTTGCAGGTATGATGCCTACCTTGGAGTCGGGATGCTAGTGGCAGCGTCTGGAGTGAGGAGAAGCGGACAGTGACGCACTGAAATGAGGTAAATCTTTACCTTACGCGCAGTCTATATCACATGGACGATCTCGATAGACTATTCGCCGCCAAGGAGAGGTGGGATTAAGTCGGAGGAGAAAAGCGCGTTGTATTCACGTTTAGGGTGTGCAGGCCTAAAGGATGCATGCGTTCTTTGGATACCCACGGCAAGTCAGCGAAAAAGAAAATATAAAATACACGGACCGGGAATTAGGCCGAGATAATCCGAAAGAGAGAGATGGGAGCAGATCTAGAGCTATTCATTGGCACCGTGACGGAGAAATCCGTGTGTTTATGAGGATGGAGTGGGTTGACGGCAAGTTGGAATGCTTCGAACACGTTTCAGGGTAAGTGGAACCTAAATTTGCTTGGAGACTCGGAGGACAGAGTCACTAATTCTACTAGTGCTTGGTATATTCGGTCTAGGAGAAGTTAGACTATATATTAGCCGCAATAGCAATAGAATCATTGAGTTGGAGTGTGTGACAAGGAAATTGTTGTGACGAGTGATGAAATGAATCGTTGTGTCGTCGCCCCTTGTACGGCGAACTTTACTACAACGATGCTAGTATAATCCGGCAACGTTGGCATTCCCTTCCCTAAATATTAGAACCTCGTTTATTTTGCAACTGTAATTTGTACTTCCATCCTCGCGGTACTTCACTGTAGCACGCAATGGCCGGTTTCCTGCGCAAGTTCGCTACCAACAACAAGAAGACTGCCGCTGTAGATGTCGCTGCTGCTCTTCCGTCGAAACCCATCACCGACGCTCCTCCGACACTACCGCCTCTATTTGCTCGCTTTGCAACGTCCACTCTGGCAGAACCGGACTTTATTTCATCTCCAATAGCAAAGGACCTCATTCCAGATGACAACACCGAATGGAATGCTTGGAAAGCACTCATTGATCCCATCCCGGTATCTACACCAGATCCACCACCATCACCCCCACCCCCACCAATGCCCAAGAAAGAGCTTGTAAATGCTCCTCCGCTTCCTGTCACTCGGCGCAAGTACACAGGTCCAGGATTACCTGCCAAGCAAATTAAAGTTTCTCGTATGTCATCGCTTAACCCCTTCCATAAAATTTTGTGTTTTATACGTGATATGTAGACGAGAATACATTCTCTGACACCTCTCGCGCTTCTCCCTCCCCACGCACCACACATGCTGTTTCCACACGACAGGATCGTAACCAGCAGCACACAATTTCTGCCACGCCTTCCACTTTCCGTGATTCTGCTGTTGTTATACCTTTACTTTCCCCTGTCAAGGATACTCGCCCTTCACCCGAACAAGATCTTATCACGAAACAACCTCGTGGATCAGCGCTCCCTTCTTCTTATTCACTCGACAATCAGGTCCTTTCATATCCACCTTTAAATATACGTCATGCCCCACCGGCTTCTCAGGATCTGCCATCCTTGCCCCACTTGCAATCCGTCGTTCCTTTGCAAAAACCTGCCTCCACCTCCAGCCATACCTCAAGTACGACCCAATCAAGCAGCGGTCGATCTGATGCCACGCATATCACTAATGCCGGATCGTCCTCAACTCCTTTTACGTCGACTAGTTCTATTGCACCGGCAATCAAGGTAAAGTTCACCGATCTTACTTTTCACCTTCGTTTGTTTGGGATGCGATCAAGGAGGAGATGCTAGACGACGGCATCAACAAAAGATGCTGCCCTGTATCTGGCTGTACATTAGTGATTCAGCACGTTTAGTGATAACGTGCTGTTGATTGAAATTTGGAAAACGCTCTATTACCCCCATTGTACCTTTTGCGCCTCTTCGCGCCCTCTCATAATCTCCGTTGTTCGGATGACGTTAACAATTGCTTCTTTCTCTTTAGCAAATTGACGTCACAAACGTTGAATCGCAGCAAGGTCGATCATCTTCGGGTCTAAGATTGGCGCGGCCTAACCTCTTTAGTCCACGTTCTAGCACCCCGAGCTCCGTGCGTAATAAAAACTCTCCATAATTTTATTACCTTCGCACCTAACTTTTCTTGTTTGTGCCACAGAACCCCAACGCTACTTCTGCCATCGTCGGGCGACCTTCCACCCATCACTCTACTCCTTCACCAGCAGCCGTTGAGCCTCCTCCGTCACGAAATCAAACTACGACCATTACGACTAGAACCACCCGCTCACCAGTATTACCACCACCCACCATGCCTCCTCGCCAGAATGCACGTCCACTCGCAACACGCCCGCTCACGCACTTGGACAACATCCCCCACCACCACCGCGCAGCGCCCCTGGAAACAGTATACTCTCGCGCGGTCAGCGTAGAGGTTAGCACGCCGTCTGTGCGCAAAGGCCCCCTCATCTTCGCGTCGATGGCATCCATCAGCCCCCCTGACGACTCCGCGGGTGTGGGTGTGGGTACCAAAATGGATATAGATATGGGTATGAATATGGATATGGATATGAAGAAGGCGTCTGTTGCCGCATCATCGGCGCGGCGAGCCGTGGATCATGATGAACATGCGCGTGGGTATCCGACACCTCCGGCCGAGTTTGCCAGTCTGGACCAGGCAGGCACGCGTCGTGTGCCTTCACTGTCGTCGTCTTCCGGGCATGGATACGGACACGGGCGTGTCTCATCTGAGACGGGCCGGATGTCGTTTGAGGCAGGACATATACCCTCTGTAGCCCCGACGAGGAAGCTCAGCAGGGTAGGGACGGCAACTAGAACTGCAACGACGGCCGAGCGCGTCCCTGAGACCCCAAACTCAAAACCACGCACACTGACCAAGCGGTCCCGGTCCCGCCCGCCAACCCCATCGTCATCATCGTCGCCTCCTAGATTGCCCGTCCATAAGGTCTCTTCTGACGCACTGTTTTCGGACGATGCGTTGTTTTTCGACGCGGATCCGTTTGCGAAGGTGGAAGGTGTGCAGGTGGTGAAGACGCACGCCTGTCCTGCTGGTGTGAAGGATGATGAGGCGGTGGTTCAGGATGATGAGCAGCTTAGAGATGATAAGCCTATGCCAGCTGTCCCCTTGACGCCTCCAACACGACCCAAGTCACCTTTGACCCCTGAGTCGCCGGAGGATTACAAAACTGCGCGGGCACAGCGCCGAGGGCAGTGGTTAGAGAAGATGCGGCCCCCTGTTGCTGCTGATGCGGTTGTGCAGCAGGAAGTGATGAGTAAGGAAGCTGAGTTGCTTCAGCGGGAGGAAGAGGCGCGTTTATGCAACGAAGAGGAGGAGCGGCTGAAGGAGGAGGAGGAACTGCAGATAAAGGAAGAGGAACTGCGGTTGGAAGAAGAGGCACGACGACTGGAAGAACAGCGGCAGAAGGAAGAGGAGGAAGAGAGGCTGCGACGGGAAGCGACGGTCTACCCGATTGTGCAGCATATGTCCGATGCGTCTTTGCTTCCGCATTTGTTGGCTTATCTGACGTTCTCGGACTGGTGTTCACTCTATGGTGCGACGAAGGAGATTCGCGGGCTGTTTGAGAGCAGGGTGCTTCGGGAATATGTGCTGGAGCACTTCCTAGGAACCGTTGGGTATTCAAGCTGGAAGTTCGAGTGGGCAGAGCCCCTTGCCTTGTCATTGAAGGTCAATCTCATGCATTCGCATACTCTGATACGATCCATCTGACGCCGCACCACAGGATCTGAATGATTACATGCGAGGAGTTTCGATGCCTACATACCAGTATGGTCAATTGGCGGAGGCCTACCTCCAGCCACGGATTGTGAATCCAGGAGACACGATCCCCCAGGTCCCAGACATAATCTCGCTCGCTACGACGACCCGCGCATACACCCGCGTAGTGCTCCGGCTGCGGGCGCAAGCTGAGAGCGAAGCCCGCGTTGTTGCACGCGCGCATGTCAGTCCTGTTTCGAGCTTGTCTCGGTCCTCGTCGCGCGCAGGCACGCGTGATAAACACGCTGCTGTCGTATCCCGTGTCTCTAGCCGTGCGCCATCACCTGCGTCATCATATTCTAACTCGCACGGCAGGCCTTCGATCTCAAGCTCAAGGACGACGTTCCGGTCGCCTTTGGTGAAGCTCCATCGTGCACCGTTGTTAAGGGTTTTCGTGCCGTCGCCGGGTGGGGAGTGGTTATCGGACTCGAGTGTTATTGAGTGCGAGGCCGAGCTGAAAAGGGCTGGTGTTTTGAAGCTGCTGAGGGTTGGAGATGTTGTATGGGATGTTGCTGTGGGTGATGAAGGGAACTTGGGGAGGATGGTTTGGGATGGAAGCTACCTCGTGGTGAGCACATGCGTTGAGAAGACAGGGGTTTTATTTGCTGATGGTATTTTGTGCAGGACCTTGACTACAAGTACTCCCGAATGGGAGAACTATCGCCGTATTTCCACAGTCTGGCTTTCTCTCCGTCGTATTTCCATCGCGTCATTCGTACGGGTATCAACGCTGCGATGAATCCTGATGGCAATCCTATTGTGTATATGGATGTCAGTCCTTGGGGCAAGGAACTTGCTACTAACTTGCAGCTGCTGCAGGACCGGGCTACGACAACGACGTGAGTGAACGATTCATATCAGTCCCTCTTGTATACTGATAGTGTTTCTGAATAGCCTGCATGGTGCGCTTCACAGCGTGGTGCGGTGGGTGCACCGCTCGTCGTTTACCATCCGCCCACCTGTCTCGCCACACCACCCGCACGCATACTCGCACTTGCAGAATCTTCGACTGCCGATCCCCAAAGTCGATGGTTTCTTCATCGATCCCGGCTGGTACGGGACTGTCGTTGTGGAAGCTGAGGGCACGAACGAGGGGCTTGCTGATTTCCAGGATCGGTGTGGACCGGGTGCGTTCCCTCCTCGTGCGGATAATGTTACTTCAAAGATGCGGAGCGAGAAGGAGAAGGATAGTAGGAGGGTGTTTAGAGTTTTGCGGGAAAAGAGGTATGTTTCTTTTTGTCAGGGTTTGGTTTGCATGTGCTTATCAACTCCTCTTTTTCTCTCTCTCAAGCCGCCCTGGCGAGATCTGGATTCGCGCTGTCCGCGAGAAGGAACGAGTGTTGTGATTCTGTCCCGATGCATTGTTTTACCTTGGCTGTGCCTTTGTCTTTTGAACATTTTATGTCGTTGCGCACCTCGCTCGCTCTTCGTACTCTTGTCCGGATTTTCTCGTGTCCGCGAAAAGGAGCGAGCGATGTTATTCGCATTATGTCTTGGCTGTGCCTCCGTCTTCTGAACATTTTTCTCATCTCGCACCCCACATCTTGCACCTCGCTCGTTCCTCGTACTCTTGACCGGTTTTCTATAAATACATGTATAGGCATGGTTAGTATATTCCCTGGATGTTTTGCGTCACTTGCCCAGCTTTCACTTTATAGATCATCGTCGTATAATTTAAAAGTTAGTAGTACTTTTTGCCTAAACAAAATCAAAGCACGTGACGAATAACGCGTTGGTTTATTAAGTTTCTAATCTTCTATTTTCCTTTCTCATAAGTTCATCTCGAGAAACCTGATTCACTTGTGTTCTTTCGCCGCCAGCTTACAGAGTCATTTTATTGAACACGGCGGGCTTGTTTATATTTATACCATCGTCGAAATCCTCCCAATCAGACTTCAACGATACTATGTTCCACGGAATATTTCTTGCGACGTTCATACTCGCCCTGTTCACGCTGGCCTCTGCGTCCTTGTACCCCACCCAGCCTATCCAAAGTACCGTGTACTATGCTGGCGAGACCGCCCTGACGACGTGGATAGACGATGGAAGTTTCCCGCTGCTCAGTAACATGGGTGATATTACCATACAGCTATATACCAATTCCGACGTGCGTCTTCGTTGCTTTTCCCCCGTCTCACCTATTGTCTTTTGGTCGCAGAGGTACGGGTGCTTGACGATTATATTATCTTTTGCAGACATTTCTTTCGACGCTGGCTACGAACGTGGACCCTTTCGTCCAATCCTACAACCTGAGTATACCCCGGTGGCTTGTGTATGATGGATCGAACTTGTATGTAGTCCGTGACGTTGATGACGTTGTGGAGGCTCACTGAAATTCTTCTTCCCTCCACCTTATAGCACTCTCCGTTACCTCACCGACACCCCCTACAACATGACCATCTACAGCGCCGACTTCACCTTCGTGGTCCGAGGCGATTCCATCTCAAATCTCCCATTACCCCTGGGCTCCTTTCCTAGCTCTACCGATGGACTTGTCTCCTCTCAGGCTAGTCTTGCTACTGTGTCTGAAGCCGAGAACTCTGGGCCAACGAGCGTTGTGATCCCTCCACTCCTTCCAAGCAACGTCGGGGGCTTCAACCAACCCTCTGGCAAGAGCAAGAACAGCGCGGCTGGCCGGCTCGATACTGAGAAACTCAAGTTCCGTCTAGTGTTCATTCTGTGGCCTGCTGTGTTGGGTATTACGTTGGCTCTCTAGACTTCCAAAGTTTACCGTCACTTCGATGTGTTTGTTGATCTTGTATTTTTTCTTTTCTTTTCTTTTCTTTTCGATTTTGTTGTTTTCATGTAATACCCTCGATTCGGATGGGATCTGTATCGATATGCATCATGTTTCTGTAGTGATCAAGACAGCTTTGCAATTGGCTTGTGATTGTTAAAGCCTTGCGAGTTTTCTATGCCGGCAATACTATCATTGGCCCAGAGTTGCAAAACTTTTCAGTGTTGGCGCAATAACTCAACAACAACAACACAACATTAAAAGAAGCGGATTACATAGGCATGTAGTATTTCTTACAGGCTCCAATGTCATGCAGGAAAAAACTGGTAAAGTTATCGAGGCCATGTGGTCAGGGAGAAGCCGGCGAAAACGATGTTTGAGCACAACTTTCCCATCTGCGTTGAAAGCGATATGTCACATGTCATGCTAAGTTACGTCATGCTGCCGTTTTACTTCTCCGCCAGCAGGAAATCCGTAAACCCACGATCTTTTGATGCGAGCGAACGGAGCTCGTAAGCGTATATAAGTTACTCGACTGCGTCAAATCTAGTATTTCCAACGTTCGTCTTTACCCCAGTTCGAAGTTATGACCGCATCCTCAGGAGGAACTGGCAATAGCAGGAAATTGAGGGAACATTCGAAGGATGTACCTACCCTCCCAACGTTCTCTGATGCATTCGAATACCGAGCATTTTTGAAATTTCGCCTGGCCCAAGCATATCGTATCTTCGGTGAGCGCATCCCCCCCCCGCAATACGAAACATCGTTATCATGCAATGCAGCAAAGTATGGCTTTGACGAAGGTGTTGCTGGTCATATTACTGTGCGGGTAAGAATGATGAGCGATGAACTGATACCTGTCCGAATGACGTCTAACTTCTCTTTTCACATTTCAGGATCCGATCAAGCCAGATTGCTTCTGGGTCAACCCCTGGGTGATCACTTTTCATTACATACTGTGATAAACATCCATAATATTCACCGCTGAACCCAGGGCGTTCACTTCAAGCTCATCCAGCCTGAACTTCTTCTTCTCATAGATCACAAAGGAAAAATACAGGACCAGGAATCTGGACCCATCCGGTTCCTCAACAGGGCGGCATATATGATTCATTCGGCGATCCATGAAGCTCGACCTGAAATCATCTGTGCTGCACATTCGCACACCACGTATGGGAAGGCGTTCGGTACCCTTGGGGTACCGCTCGATCCCATTACTCAGGACAGCTGTGCGTTTTATGAGGTATTTCGTTGATGGTGGGAATATATTTCTCAGTTAATGAGTGTTTAGGATCACGCAGTATTTGGCGACTTTCGTGGCATAGTCGATGACCATGAGGAAGGTCAGGCTATCGCGGCTGCTCTTGGTTCAAAGAAGGTATGTTTAAAACTGGACTACATAAGCTGTGTCGATTCTCACAAGATCACAGGCTGCCATCCTCCAGGTACTGTTTTTTTTACGAGTTCAGTCCAATATCACGGTTTCTCACCAATTACATGTCCTAGAATCATGGCCTGCTGGTTGCCACCAAGTCCATAGAATCTGCCGTCTTCTTTTTCATCTCTCTGGAGAAGTGCTGCCGGGTGCAAATGATAGCTGACCAAGCTGCCGCCGTTCGGGGACAGAGACCTCGTACTATTGACCGAGAAACTGCGACTCTAACACAGCAAGTCCTTGGAGCTGAGTATGGAGGCTGGTTCAGCGGGATTGTTGAGTTCCAGCTATTAGAGCATGAGGAAGGAAAGAAGTTTGAGTATATCCCCGCCGGTAGCGCAAATACTAAGGCGAAACTGTAGCTGGTTTTGTAAATACTAACAAGTTCAGAATTTTTTAAGTGTCCCTCATTTTTTGGTGCTCTAGATGGCTGCGCAGGTTACAAAGCTCTAGGGTTGTCATGGCTCCCGCGAGCTCATAAATCCTCCCAGGTCTCTTCAGATGGTGACCCCCTCCATCTTCCTTTCTGCATCCTTGGCGAAGTTCGAAAAACGCGCTTTTTCCAACCTTCGTGGCCCGTGGCGTGTTCTTCCGTTTTCTGATACAGTTTACAGCTGCATCAGAAATTGGCCTAGCGGCGAGACGTAGGACGGCATATTGGACGCATGTAGGCAGGGTGTCAAAGTAGGTGGAGATGACGAAAAATGACGAACTTGCGAAGGAGCTTGTTAGCGTTATAATTACTATTACACCTTGATCATAATTCACCCGGGCCTCAACTTCATCACCAAAACTGTCGAAATGTCACAAACTTTGGATGTCGTTACCTATATGGATACCCGTATTTCTTATCGCTGATAGGGGCTAAAGGCTCTGGGCACAAGATCTCGTGTCCGCGATAAATTTAACCCATTAGCTAGATCTTTCCATGGGTCATGAGTCTCGGACGGCAGATTGCTCAGTGCCCACCCCACACCACGCTAGGGCCGGTATATCGTGCACGGACCATTTACTCCCATTCATACAGGCTTAAAAAAGAGCTTCCTACGTAGAACTAGAAGTACAAGCAGCGGGGCAGCAGTAGCCCCCCGACGAGAGCTTTCGCAGGCTCAAAACTGCTGCCCTACTGCTTTATTAGCCTCTCAATGCCCTACTTACCAGCCCCTTATCTTAGGAGACGGCGGTCTGCAGCGCTGGGTGCAGGAGGTGGTCAGCCTAGTACACTAATCTGAAGTCCTAGTTCTATGCCCTCGCTTCGCGTCGGACTAGAACGCCAAAGTATCACACAAAGCCTAGGTCCCGACACTGTGATTAGAGTTACACCACAGTGACAACAACATTATATTGTCGTTGCAACAGCCGAGTCATACAGGTTCTCATATTCACTTTCCCTTCATCTGCTCTCTCAAGCGGCATTTCCAATGGGACATGTCCTTGCAGCGCAAAAATTCATGGGATGTATGACGTCGACGCTGAGCATATCGCGTATTTACTTTGCTCAACACGTTTTTGACTTACTCAGTTTGTGCTGGTCAGGCTCGTTTTGCCATAAACTCCCTGGACAAACGGAAAGATAGAGACGGCCTCTTCAACTACACCGACTTCTATTACCGGATGACGCGTTTGATCCGTAAATGAAAACATAGGGAATGATTGACTCTTTACTAGGATATTATAATGAGTAAGTGTCATATTCTGCTCATTCCTGATCTGCAGCTCGTTTCTCTCCCTCGCTTGGTTCGCTCTCACTCGATTTGCGGCTCCTAAACTTCTATGGCTGATATCATGACACCTCTTGAGTTCCGATTTGGCATTCACGTCCGAACGATTGGTGGTCCTTTGCTTTGTACCGCTGGTTATAATCGACCGTCACGGCGCATGCATTATTAGAGCCTGGACAGCACAGTTTTTCCCAGTTTGTTTCGTAGTTTGTTTCTGTATGTGGCGTGGCAACAAGTGGCCCACAACCAGTAACGGTCTGTGTGACATCTGTGTCCGCTCTGATCACCAGTTAATCATCATTCATGGCGATGAGGGGGGAGCCTACAGCTTCTGCGAACAATGCTGCGACTTCGGGTTCGGGCTCGTCCGCTCACTGAACCGTTGAAGAGACCTCCCGCCTCATCGAATATCTCATAATTCACTGTGCAGAAGGCGGAGATGACGTCAATTTCAAACAGACAGCGTTTACAGGTGCAGCAAATCATTTACTGGAGCCACCAGATGGCATCACGAAAGAGAACTATGTAGCAAATAATAGGGACTGGCTGTCATGCAAAAACAAGTGGAACTCGGTATGACTCTACCCAAATTGCGCAAGCTGATTACATGCTGCCAGTGCAAGAAAATGGATGCCGCTATTGTTGACATCAAATCGCAGTCAGGCTTTTCATGGGATGATGAGTCGGGTGCAAATATTGGCCCACCAGATGCTGCACGATGGACACCATTCACAAAGGTGTGTTTGCGGCAATATGACCGTCATCTCCGAGTCTTACTGCCAGTGGTCTAACTATTTTGCCAGACACGTCCTGATACAAAGCCGTTTCGCAACAAAGGCTGGAAACACTTCCATGAGATGGACGAGCTCATGCATTCGCAACTCGCGTGGCACCAATGCCTTTCACGCCGGCCGAGAAACATTCGAATCTGGACAGGCAACAAGCAAAGGTCCATCATGTGACTGGACTCCACTCGGCATACCATAAGGAGTAGTTGATCACTCTCAAGAAGGTCGGATGAGGGTAGCGGTTAAGCCCTCTGACGAGCCCCGGCGAAATCCATAAACCCACGATGCGAGAGCGAATGGAGTACGTCAACGTATACAAGTTAAATCTCGTGTTTCCAAGTTCATCCAAGGTCCATTATGTGACTGGACTCCACTCGGCATACCATAAG
>KV448509.1:0-18239 GCA_001658105.1 Rhizopogon vinicolor AM-OR11-026
CTTTCCCGGCTCAAGGTCTACGTGAAGGGTGTTGGAAAAAGCGATTTTACCGTCTGAGGACAACTGAGAACTCATGGCATGGTCGTCTTTGTTGGAAATTCTGCAATATCGGCCATCAGGGAGAATACAATTTCATTTGGTATTCCAGGTACAACGGTATTTCTATGTATATGAAATTTTGACGTGATAATGCTCTGCGATCTATTTTTTTACAACATTGCTCGCGTATCAATGGCACATTCAATGATGGAGATGTGAGTCCGGAGCGGGTATATATTCGTGATACGGAGCCCCGCCATCACAAGTGCCTCCCATTCATGCTGCCCAACACATCATTAATATTCAGCAACACAATCAAAATTTTGTTCTGCACGTACCATAGACCTCTCATAGCCGTTGATCCTGGCCAGCATGTACATCGAGGAACCACTTATGATTTTGGAGGCCGAACCAAAGTGCGATGCCGTCGTAGCAGTGGATTCTACGTTCGGGACAGCGATCATGTCAACGATGAGTATCTTGGACTGTAAAGCGGTGTGAAGATATAGCACATTAATTCTGCGGAGTTTCGCCATTGACCTTGGAACCTAGTGCACCAGCCATGAGGCTCGATATTGTGGCCTGAGACTAGGTTGGTTATATCATCAAAGGAGGTTGCGCGACGCTCACCGCCGCTTTGTCCGGCCAATTGTGCCTATGGCGCAAGACTGACGTGAACTCGCATAATATGATGAAATATAAAGCTATACTCGTTCCCGATTCGCGGCTGAGGTTGAAAGAAGGCTGGTGCGTCATCTTCTGTAGGACCTGCAGGTGAAATAGGAATCTGGAATTGGTGCTGTGGGACACAGTGAGACTGAGGTGATATCTGATCCCTCGATGACTATGTCATCGTCTTCAATTGTATCAAGCAAGGGGTAGCCGTCGAGGTCTTCAGCGTAGCAACACTACCTTCGTGCACTGAAGGATCTGTAGTAGGGTCACTCAGAGCGGAGGGGTTCGGAGAGAGGTGTGTCTGAGTGAAACGTCTCACTGGAAGGCGCGGTTCTGTTCCGATTGGCACCGAAGCTTAGTCGTGCTCTAAGAATAGCTTCATCCGCATGAGTCGTCATTGTGATGTTGCACACGCCATCGTCTTCGTCCAAGCAGCAACTTTTCAGAGAATTATGTTGTTTGTTTCATGGGAACCTGATGAACACTACTCCATGCTATGCGAAACGTCGTCACAGTGAGAACGGAATTCGAGCATTCAGCTGAGCACATGAATGTGGCTGCTGACCGCAGTAATCGCTGACGAAGTTAGCAAGAATGAGTAGCGTGATGACCTTGTTGCAAATGGCTAGAAGCTAATTTAGTAAGGAACGTGCAGAGGACAGAACTGATGTGCGCTATGTAACTGTACGTAACAGGATGCACGTGCCAGTCATTTCATCCGCACCTATAATACGTGTTTGAAGCGACCATGAGGACAATGAATAGAATACGCACCCCTAACTGACAAGTTAAACGAACTCTCGCCCACTTCCTCAACCCTAAAACAAACATCCACTATCTCAGCTTTCGCCGCCCCTCTCGTTGTCGGAGCACCTGTGCGTAGTCCTTCTGAGTGGTATTTGTGTGAGTCATACATGAGGAGCTTCGTCGAGAAATGCTGAAATGAGAGACGATCCATCATCATTTGGGATCGTCAGGATCTCCTAAGAAGTTGCGAAAAACGTGGGGAGCAACTCCTGCATACATAGTCTCAAAGCTGTCGTGTATAGATGGGATTTGTCTAAATAGGACCTTCGGTGAGCAAATCATATACTAGCAAGATGAGCAAGAAACTCACTCGAATTCGAAGATCCCAGCAAGTAACTCTCGCAGAAATAGCCACGACTATCCTTCCTAATCTGAGACCTTCAAACAATCGCAATGCCTTCCTCGAACAGTGAAAGATCTTCGTCATCGCCCCTGTCATCGCATTCACGACGGTCTTCTTCTTCATCACCATCTTCATCGCTACCTCTTTCAGGCCGCGAGGTGCAAGAGACGTCAAATGTAATGCCATGTAAGCCCAGTCGGACGATCAGAGGCTGGATGAACGACGCTGTCTACCTGCCTGACGGATGGTGCATCATCACATGTTCGGATGATGGCTCACTCCGACTATGGGACCTGGAGAGTGGTACACAGATAGGCGACGAGTGGCGAGATGGGGAGAAGGAGGCAGAACTCGGAGTGAACACCATAGCATTATCTCCAAACGGCAAGACCATCGCAAGTGGAAGCAGCGGTGGCAACGTGAGGTTGTGGGATGTCAAGACAAGGAAGGTGATTTCCACATGAACAGAGCACACTGATCATGTGTCGTCACTGTGCTGGGCCCCAGATGGTGAGCGGGTGGTGAGCGGGTCCTGGGATGGCACGGCAAGAGTGTGGAATGCCAAGAACGGGAAAACAGTGGTAGGTCCAATCAAGACTGGTCAGATATACGCAGTGGCCTACTCGCCCGATGGAACAAAGATTGCGACGGGAGGATATCATAATGCAGTCGAAATCTGGGATAGCACAACAGGAGAGCACCTGGGAAGCGCTCAAATAGAAGACTCTTCAGTTCGGTGCCTGGCCTGGACTTCGGATGTATCTGGCCATTATACATACTTACAATGATGATCTTCGTTGCACTTCTCAATCACGAGGTGAACACCAACTTCATCAAATCACTTCGCTGTTTGGACGGTCGCCTGGGCCGAATTTTTCTGATCATTTTCACTATTGAACCATCTCGTTAAATGTCGCCCCCCGCAGAGCTGCTTTCGCAATAATAAAACGCACACCTTTTTTTGGAAGGTACGGCCACTGCAACCAATATGCAAACAACAATAAGGGACAAGACCCTTGACGAACAAGGGTGAGTGGGTCTTCTTGGTATGCACAAGATTGACTGATCATCAAGGAGGATCTGTATAATAGGTGAAAAGTACACTACGACAGATTAACAGTGTGTGATATGAGTTCATATGATGCGAGTGACAGCAATTAACAATAATATTCCTCAAGCTGGACTAGAAGCAACACAGTCGACCTCCTCCATGCACTCCTGTCGTTATTTGCACTGTTGCCGATGGTTGCAGCGAACTTGGGTTTGGTGGGGGCGGGGGATTCGGAGGATCAAAGTCTTCATCACGTATGTAGCCACCCTTACCCTTAGGAGCACCCGCTGCTGCGTTGCGCTATAAATGAATGCGTGAGGCCTCGATGACAGTGAAAATAAATCAATTGAGCGTACCTCGTAGCCCTGCGCAAAAGGAACATCGACAATAGGCGGATGTGCATGGCCTGCATGCATGGGCCACCAGTTTGATACGTGGAGAATGCGGGATCTGACAGTGGTAGAAACGGGGCCAGGAGGTGGGGTGATGGTGAGTGGTGGTATTCGTGGAGACTGATAAATATCGGTAAAATAACAGTATCTCAGGAGAGGACACTGACGTTCTCGGTAGTTTCATCGGTGTTAGGTTGAGAGCGCCGCACGAGTGAGGAAACGTGTCCGAACAGTGAATTTGAACGTGACGTTATGGTTGATGCGAGAGTACCAAGGCGATAACGTGCAGAGAGACGATGTTGGGCGCCACGCATTGGCGAGGACTAAGAGAGATGTTTGAACACGAACTAATTGATGGAATTTTTGATGACGCACGTGAACATGGTCCTGCGTGACATCAAAAAATCCTTGTGGCGTTTGATGGACATCCCCCAGGTCACCCCCTGTAGCATCTGCCTAGATCACCAATGTTACGATCATGGAAAAGGTTGACAAACAGTCACTTACTTCCAAAAATGACTCGCCTGCTCCCTGCGAGGGTGACTTTTCTGCTTCCTGCGAAGATGACTTGTTTGCTTCCTGCAAGGATGGTGTTAGCGCGTTCTATTCCTGAACCATGAGGTAAACACACCGACGCCTAAAGAGAAGCACGATTGTCAGTGAGATAGAGCGATCTATATGTTTATACTCACGTCGGGCAGGAGGTTTTGGAGGCCAGCGACTTGTAGGATATCGTCAATGTTCCACACATATGCGTTGTTGTTATCACAACCTGTGACTAGGCGCGTTCCATCAGCAGAAAAGGCTGCACAATTCACATCATTTTCATGCTGGAAGGGTAGACAGACTGAGATATTCTTGTCAAGGTCCCACAGACGCACTGTATTATCCCATGATGCACTTGCTAAGAGGCGGTTATTGGAAGACAAAGTGATCGCAGTGACGAGCTCTCTGTGACCCTTGAGAGTGGCAATCTCCTCCCATGTGGTGGTGTCAAATATCTTAATCGAGCCGCTCCGTTTACCGGAGATAAGCTTCTTTCCATCCGAAGTCCAGGCCAGGCACCGAACTGAAGAGTGTTCGATTTGAGGGCTTCCCAGCAGGTGCTCTCCTGTTGTGCTATCCCAAATTTTGATTTCATTACCATATCCTCCCGTCGCAATCTTTGTTCCATCGGGCGAGTAGGCCATCGCGTATACGGCCATCTGTCCAGTCTTGATTGGATTTATCACTGTTTTCCCATTCTCGGCATTCCACACCCCAGCCGTCCCGTCTAGGTGCCCGCTCACCACCCGCTTACCATCTGGACCCCAGCACAGTGACCGCACTTGACTAGTGTACCCTATCCATGTGGAGATCACCTTCCCTGTATTGACATCCCACAACCTTACTATCCCATCATCACTTCCACTTGCGACGGTCTTGCCGTTTGGAGACAATGATATAGTGATCACTGCTGTCTTCTTATCCCCATCTCGCCAGTCATCGCCTATCTGTGTGCCGCTCTTCAGGTCCCATAGTCGGAGTGAGCCGTCATTCGAACATGTGATGATGCGCCATACGTCGGGCAGGTGGATAACGTCTCTCACCCAATCGCTATGGCCTCTCATCGTCCGGCTGGGCTCATATTTGACACATCTTGCACTTCGTCGCCTGAAAGAGGTAACGACAAATATAGTGATGAAGAAGACCGTCGTGAACGCGGTGAAGGGGACCGTCGTGAATGCGGTGAAGAGGACCGTCGTGAACGCGGTGAAGAGGACCGTCGTGAACGCGATGAAGAGGACCGTAGTGAAAACGATGGAGAGGACCGTCGTGAAAACGATGAAGAAGACCGCTGTAGACGCGGGAACAGGCGCGGTGGCCAAGGTCTTTCACTGTTCGAGGAAGGCATTACGATTGTTTGAAGATCTCAGCTAAGGATAGTCGGTGCTATTTCTGCGAGAGCCACTTGCTGGGATCTTCGAGTTCGAGTGAGTTTCTTGCCCATCTTGCTAATGGAAACGCGTATATGAGTTGCTCACCGGAAGTCCTGTTTAGACAATTTCAATTGATATACACGACGGCTTTGAGACTATGTATGCAGGAGTTGCTCGCCGCGCTCTTCACAACTTCGTAGGAGATCACTGAGGATCCCAAATGATGATGGATCATTTCTCATTTCAGTATTTCCCTGCGAAGCTTCCCATAACGGGTCTCAAAGTTAAATATGACAAACCAAAAATGATCAGAAAATTGTGGACAACTTCGGCATCCACGGCGTATGTAAACTCCGACAGAACCCCAGAAATGACGTCGCATTCTATTTTCGACGACGTGTAAATACAAAGTACAACTGATGTGATTGATAAGCCCATTCATGCCTCATACCTCAGCCCGCCAACAGCTCCTAGAAGCCCTACAAAAATACATGAGCGGGTCCTGGGATTGCGGCACGGCAAGAGTGTGGAATGCCGAGAACGGGAAAACAGCGATAGGTCCAATCAAGACTGGTCAGATATACGCAGTGGCCTACTCGCCAGATGGAACAAAGATTGCAACGGGAGGATATCATAATGCAGTCAAAATCTGGGATAGCACAACGGGCGAGCTGCTTTCCACAATCGAACTCGCTAATTCAGTTCAGTGCCTGGTCTGGACTTCGGATGGAAAGAAGCTTATCTCCGGTCTTTCCGACGGCTCGATTAGGATGTCTGACACCGCCACATGGGAGCAGATTGCCGTTCTTGAGGGTCACAGAGGCTACGTCACCGCGATCTCTTTGTCTTCCAACAATCGCCTCTTAGCAAGTGCATCATATGATAATACAGTGCGTCTGTGGGACCTTGACGAGAACATCTCTGTCTGTCTGCCCCTCCAGCATCAAGATGTTATGGGACATGCGGCCTTTTCTGCTGATGGAAAGCGCCTAGTCACAGGTTGTGCTGATAGCAACAACACATATGTATGGAACATTGACGATATGCTAAAAGTCGCTGGCCTCGAAGGCCTCCTGCTCGATGTGAGTGTAAACATATAGATCACTATCCAACCGACAATGACGCCTTCCCTTTAGGAATCGGTGTGTTTACCTCATGGCTCAGGAATAGAACGCGCTAATATCATCCTCGCAGGAAGCAAACAAGTCATTTTTGGGAGTAAGTGACTGTTTTTCAACCTTTTCCATGATTGTAACATTGGTGATCAAGGCAGATGCTACGGGGGGTGGCCTGTGGGATGTCTATCAAACGCCACAAGGATTTTTTGATGACACGCAGCACCATGTTCATGTGCGTCATCAAAAAATCTATCAATTACTTCCTATTCAAACATCTCTCTTAGTCCTTGTCAACGCGTACTGCCCAAGCTCGTCTCTCTGCACGCTACCGCCTTGGTGCACTCGCATCAACCATAACGTCACGTTCAAATGCACCGTGACTATTCAGGACCAATGAAGCTACCGAGAATGTCAATGTTTTCTCTTGAGATTCTGTTATTTTACTAACATTTTATCAGTCTACACGAATACCACCACTCACCACCACCCCATCTCCTGCCCCCGTTTCTACCACTGTCAGACCCCGCCGTCTCCACGTATCAAACTGGTGGCCCATGCATGCAGGCCATGCACAACTGCCTGTTGTCGATGTTCCTTTTGCACAGGGCAAAGAGGTGCGCTCAATTGATTTGTTTTCAATGTCATCGAAGCCTCATGCACTCATTTGCAGCGCAACGCAGCAGCGGGTGCTCCTAAGGGTAATGGTGGCTACATACGTGATGAAGACTTTGTTCCTCCGAGTCCTCCGCCTCCACCAAACCCAAATTCACAGAGACCACCCGTAACAGTGCAGATAACGACCGGAGTGCATGGAGGATGTCGATTGTGTTGCTTCTAGTACAGTTTCAGGAATATTAGTGTTAATTGTTGTCACTCACGTCCTACGAACTCATACAACGCACTGCCAATCTGTCGTAGTATACTTCCCATTTATTATGCAGACTCTCCTTGATGATCAACCAATCCTGTACATACCAACAAGACCCGCTCACCCTCGTTTACCAAGGATCTTGTCGCTTATTGTTGTTTGCAAATTGGTTGCGGTGGCCGTACTTTCTATATATAAAAAGTGTGCACTCGCCACGGAATATCAGTGTTAATTGTTGTCACTCACGTCCTACGAACTCATACAACGCACTGCCAATCTGTCGTAGTATACTTCCCATTTATTATGCAGACTCTCATTGATAATCAACCAATCCTGTACATACCAACAAGACCCGCTCACCCACGTTTACCAAGGATCTTGTCGCTTATTGTTGTTTGCAAATTGGTTGCGGTGGCCGTACTTTCTATATATAAAAAGTGTGAAACAACCAAGGAATATCAGTGTTAATTGTTGTCACTCACGTCCTACGAACTCATACCACGCACTGCCAATTTGTCGTAGTATACTTCCCATTTATTATGCAGACTCTCATTGATAATCAACCAATCCTGTACATACCAACAAGACCCGCTCACCCACGTTTACCAAGGATCTTGTCGCTTCTTGTTGTTTGCAAATTGGTTGCGGTGGCCGTACTTTCTATATATAAAAAGTGTGCATTTTATCATTGCGATAGTAGCCCTACAAAGATTGACTTTAAACTCAAGATATTGAGATGGTTCAATAGTGAAAATGATCAGGCGCGGACGACTGTCCAAACAGCAAAGTGATTTGATGAAGTTGGTGTTCACCCCCTTCTGATTGAGAAGTGTAACAAAGATAATCATTGTAAGTGTGTATATTCCCTAGGTGGAGCAGAGCTGTAGGTGGGTCTGGGTGGTTTGGGATCAGGACAAAGGCCTTGCCCGGCTCAAAGGCTACGTGAAGGGTATTGGCAAAGGCGAATTTACCGTCT
Organism: Rhizopogon vinicolor AM-OR11-026; assembly: GCA_001658105.1. Lineage (NCBI taxonomy): Eukaryota > Fungi > Basidiomycota > Agaricomycetes > Boletales > Rhizopogonaceae > Rhizopogon > Rhizopogon vinicolor. The sequence continues at coordinate 8,189 of KV448509.1, forward strand.
GAGGACAGCTGAGTGCTGAGGACTCGTAGCATGGTCGTCTTTGTTGGAAATTCTGCAGTATCGGCCATCAGGGAAAATGCAATTTCATTTGGTATTCCAGGTACAACGGTGCTTCCGTGTATGACAAAATTTGACGTGATAATGCTCTGGGATTGCTCCGTGATCCATTTTTTTATAACATTGCTCGCGTGTCAAGAGCACATTCAATGATGGAGACGTGAGTCCGGAGCGGGTATATATTCGTGATACGGAGCCCCGCCCTCCTCACAAGTGTCTCCCATTCATGCTGTCCGACACATCATTAATACTCAGCAATACAATCAAACTTTGTTCTGCACGCACCATAGACCTCTCATAGCCGTTGATCATGGCCAGCATGTGCATCGAGGAACCACTTATGATTTTGGAGGCCGAACCAAAGTGCGATGGAATAACATTATCAACGCGTTTGTGTGAGAGCGAGTTGATGGTCGTCGTGGCAGTGGCATCTACGTTCGGGACAGCGATCATGTCGATGATGAGTATCTTGGACTGTAAAGTGATGTCAGATATAGCACTGATTTTGCGGAGTTTCGCCATTTACCTTGGGACCCAGTGCACCAGCTGTGAGACTCAATATTGTGGCCTAAGACTAGGTTGGTTATATCATTAAAGGAGGTTGCGCGACGCTCACCGCTTCTTTGTCCGGCCAATCATGCCTATGGCGCAAAGACTGATGTGAACACAATCACAATGGGGCAAACGAGTACTCACATAATATGACGCAATATAAAGCTATACTCGTTCCCAATCCGCGGCTGAGGTTGGAAAAGGTCATGGGATTCCACCTTGAGTACACCGCTTTCGATATCACGAGGTCGGCGGTCTTCCATAATTGAACCTGTCACTGCAACCACATCTTCCATGTCTTGCACTATGGCTTGGAATGAAGGATGCCTGCCAAAATTAGGGGACGTCGCCACTGGTAGTTCAATTGCCAACGTACGCATCTAGGATGGCCGAAACTAGGCCACCCTCACCACCTCCACAATCAACGATGACGGGTGTTTCCAGCTGTGCCCATGGGTAGTCTGCGACGATACTTGGCGTAGACATGTCACCCCAGACCTAGATGGTAGAAGTCTATTGCTCATTCTTTAACTCTCCTAGATAATTACTGACTTGAAAATGATCCGCAGCTGGAATAAGGAATTCTGGATGCTCGAGAATCCAAGAGAATGCCAACAAGGGGGTCTTGTACGCGATCTGAAAAGCAGTTTGTAGTGGAGAACGCGATAGTTTCCACTCAGATTCTGTAACCCAATGAGGTATTGTTTCGACGACAGTCATAAATCCAGGCAGACTGCTCGACATCTAAATTTGATGATCATACAGCAGCGTGAAAACGTACGCAAGATTTATCTTCCGACCTGCTTGGCCTTCAAGGAAAGTGCGTGCGCATCTGTTCAAGGCAAAAGAAGAATCACGGGTCTCCCTGACCCAACCGTTGGCTGTACTACAGCGGAGAATGGGGATGAGTTTCTGGGAATCAAGTTCAAGCTTTGTGGCCAGTTCGGCGGCCGGAACGCCTTGAGAGGGGTTTGGTACGTCAGCCAGGTAGTCGACAATGCCAGCCTGGATGAGCACTTCAGTGCAGACAACGCCATACAGTGATAGTTTCTCCTCAATGCACTTATCCAAAGGCGGCTGGATAAGGTTCTTTAGCTCTCCCTAAAGAGGCAATCAGATGGATCAACCGGGGCTTGATCAGTAACGAACCAGACATGCTGAAGTGAGATCAGTGTCATGCGTTGGCACGTAGAAAGTATAGCAACGAACCCAAGGAGAGGCGGCGAGCTTCAAATAACCTCGCACTGGGTAGGAAGTTTGGGTCGTCCAATGGGTGTTCTACTGAGTTGTGTTGACTGAGGGGAGGCAGATGAGAATCGTCCATTTCCCTGCGGAGTGCATTGAGCGCAAAGTTCAAACATGATTGGAGGCGATCAAGCTCTGCATGGGCCATGGCGTTGTTTGCTGGCAGGGGATACCAAATTCACTCGGCCTTTATAAGCTATATCTCTGCATTGTATACCCGCATCCTGAGGAAGTGTCTTGAAAAAGGATTTCCCTCTTTCTCACTATAGGAGAGTATGTTATAATGTTACGGTGTTCGGCCCGGAATATCATATATGCGGAGGGGAGAAGAAAACAGTAGGCCCTGGGTCCTGGACACTGGAAACGAATGAGATGACGGCGCATTCAACTTATACATATCCACGAGCGTCCGCTGACCGTCGTTTCAGGACGACGTAGTAATCACGATCTCGCTCTTGAGGTGTGATGTCACGCGGCTATCAGGACAGCCAGTCTAAGACTTTAAGAAGCAAGAGTGATACTGGCGATTCTATATGACTGGAGAAGTCAGCGGCGGTTGCCTTACAGGAGTTATCCTATGGATCAAACATGTTAGAGCTAGTTGAAAAGTTGACGGGCGAGACACTAAACCAAAAATTTGCGGGCTTTCCAAGACCATTCTAGAATTTCACTTTCCAACAGAGCATATTTGCGGGCTTCGGACGTCATTGGAAGTCAGTCACGGTGATGCGTACCAGTGTCACATCAAGATTAGAGATACTAATAGTGGTCTGTCCCTGATCTGAGATATCGTGTTATCTGTACAGCCGTCCTTGGGGTTCGAATTCACGGCGCGTGACATCTGTAGTAATAGTTTGAATATCGATGGAATCCTGATTAAACATTGTTGAGCATCGAAGATGAGAGACCTGATGGAAGTAGCTTGTTGCCGAGCAATATTTCCAATCGCAAGGTCAGGCTCGGGCAAGCACGCTCTTCAGCTGAGCCCTCTATGCGCTTTCACCCAACAGTCTACCTTCCTCTTGTCTCCCAGGAGTCCATGATCGGCCTTCAAACGCCGCCGAAGATCATACACGCGAAATAGAATGTGCGCGCAGCGGTCTGCAGAACCAGAAAACGGAATATATGGAGGCGATAGCAGTAAGCTTTCCACATGGGGGTATGGACACTGTATAGTTTTTGATGTTGGCATGTGACTGCGCGAGGAGTGAGCATGTCCGGTGATCCGATCAATGCTTAAGGGCCTCGCTGAGTCTGCTCGCTCATTGTTGGTGCAGTCTATACCACTGGTTGTGTCGCCTTCCGACTCGGATGCTCCTGTGACAGGCTGTGCGCTAGGAATCTTAACCATATGCATTGCAAGGAGATGTTTGCAGCCAAAAGCACTGGAACAACGCTGGTGTGGGCAGATGTGTTTTATGTGACCCAGATGAATGCCGTTGTTATGCGCTGTCAGGGCCTTCATCTGCGCATGACGTTAGAGTTGATTGGAAAGATTATCCGTCGACAATCGTACAGATTTGAATTCCTTCCCACATTTATCTCATTTCCAGTCTCTGCCCACTTCGCCCCCACGTTTACGTTTTCGAGGGTAATCGGTTCTGCCTGGTGTTTCTATACCAGAGAGAAGGGCTTCTAACTCGTGTAACTTCTGATGAGCACGCAAATCATGTTGGGAAGTAAACGTTCGTCCATTGCATGAGGGATGCATACACGACGGAGGGTAGGCCTCGCGTACATGAGCTTAGAAGGGTGTCCATGTAGGGTAATATAAGGGGACCGGCTCAGTGCTAGATGAAGGTAAGCAGCTCGGGTGCAAGTATGTGTAGCGTTTATCTGAATGAATCATAAAATGGACGTAAAACGTACAAACTCTTGAGGTGGCCTCTAAGCTTTTGGTTTGTAGCGAATGATTTTATGCACCTAGGGTGTGTGCATATGTAGGGTTCCGTACCCGGAGGAGCGTGACATTCAGAGGTATGAGAGCGGAGTTGATGGTGCTTTGTGTATATTCTCATGGACATGGAGGTGTTGAAGCGTCCAGAACCGCGTTCTGACTCGGACAGATGGCTCTTCACATATGCCTGAAGATGAAATTCGCGCAGATTTCTGACAAGTCGTGCAGACGTATGGAAGCTGTATGAGGCATTTAGCAAACAATGAGCATAGCCAGACCTCATTACGTCTCCTGTATGAGACCATAGTATGTGCTCCGCATTGTAGTAGGACTTGGTGTTGCGTGTATCCAGAATACGTGCAAGGATTACAAGCGTTCTTTGAATGGAGTCGTGAACCGGATTTGCAGTTGATGTAGATATAGCTTAAGTATAGACTGGTGGTCGGGGGTACTATGTACTCGCAGCAAGATGTAGAACGTATGCTGGGGCTTTGCATTTCCCAAGTTACACCAAAGTAATAATAATGGAACTGTCTTTCATTCATGACATTGATTACTAAAGGTCTGAGGGCTGACCATAGCACGTGTCCGAGTCGATACGCCGGACACGTGCTATGGTCTACTTCTGCGGTAGCAGTTATTTTCATAGAGATCATTATGATATCGCAGGCGGCGCCAGCCAATCATAAAATGCCAATGCACTGTGTGTTTGATAGGGCCGGCACTTGAACGGTAAGTCTCTGATGAAGGATCGCATAAATAAGCTCACTGGTTTTGTGGACAAAGATCAGTCGAATTTGTCAACTTCCGAGTCCTGTGACCACTGCCGCAGAGTTCTGATGATCTGACAGAGAGCTCCACGGAGTGCAGGGGCTGGGAGGTTTGATGGAGATGAGACATCATGCATGATATCAAGTCTTTCAATCGCCCAGTGCACGGATAACTTCTCGGTGCCCGGACCCCCCCACCAATGATGGCCAATAAAGGTATGTGACTCGTACTTTCCCTTGAGCAGCGAAGGCATTCAGTTGTTCGTAACCATCTGATGGATGTGGATCAAACGTCGTCCAGTATCACTCAAAACCTTTATTTGGTACTAGTAGTATAGGAAGATGCACCGCATGCATCGCGGTACGGTGACATAACTTCACACTGAAATATTTATGCTTCATCTTGATTCTTGATTACAATTTTCACGCAGCTCTGTTACCTGCACCTGACATTAGCTTGTCTCTGGTTTCCGAATCTAGTACAGCTGGATCAACGACATTACTGACTGGAATTATGGAGATGACTTTGGGCGGCGCTTCGCTCTTAGCTCTGTTTCTGGAGGCCTTGTTTTACGGTACGTTAACCGCTGGGAGTGGTGATATTATTCGATCTCACTACAAATAGGCGTGTTCCTCACCTTGTACTGGATAACGCTGTTCATCCTACTCAAGAAAAGTGGAATTCAACGGGAACTCCTTATTTCAGTAGCAACCTTATTGCTCTGCCTTGCAACGGCTGTACGTGTAATCATACCTTTCGGGAAGTTACTCAATACGATCACTTCCAGCATTTAATCATCGACTTCATTCGAGCGTTGGAGGCATTCGTATTCCAGGTGAATACGATTGGTGCAGATGCCTATTATTCCGATCTTGCTTCGCCGTTGGAACTCGCAAAAATGACACTCTACATCATACAAACCATTCTCGCCGATAGCGTCATTGTAAGTTTCTTCATTTCTCATGTGTTTATGCCCTGAGAAGGACAGTAGCTTTGGCGATGTTATGTGACTCACAATAAAAGCATAATAATTGCCATCCCTGGTTGCATCATGTTGTTAACCAATGGAGGCAAGCTTCTTGAAATGCATTCAGTATCAATTAACACATGACATCCCGCAGCTATTGGGTGTTATATCGTCTGGTCTCTTTCTCGGATACACTCAGGATCCCTTGCTTCTGCCACTTGGTGGTTGTCCTCATTCTATACATTGACTATGACCATCAGTAATACCTGCACTAGTACGTCTATTTCGTAGCTGATCTGCAGTTTCCTGACGATCAAGGCATGACAGTTTTAATTGCCTACCGCATCTATCGCACCCGCCGTCTCATGCCGGGCGGCCTTGCTGCTCTTCTACCTATTTTCATCGTCATCGTTGAAAGTGGTGCTTTGTATGCAATGAGTGTCCTTGCGCTCCTTGTAACATTGTTCACCAGATCCAATGGACAATCCCCCATGCTGGGTGGTGTTGTTCCTATTGTGGTGAGTTTACTTGACTAAGACGCGAGCTGAGCTGATCACAAGACTTTCTTTAAGGGATCACTTTCTGCCTAATCATCCTGCAAGTACACTTCAACGTAGGTGGTACTCCAACTGAGCACTCCGCTGAACCGAAGGGTATCGTCTTTCGAGGGCAAGGTGTAAGAGACGTGAGCTACGGCAGGGAACCAGTGACTGTGCACATCACAGAGGAGACGGAGGTCTTCCACTCTGATGTGATGAGCGAACAGAAGAATCAACTGTCTTCGGGAAATATTTTTCAGTCATAGATTGGATCATCTCTGCTTCACTGTAACAGTATTAGGATACACAATAACTTTCTCTGGATGCAGCCTTAGCAGGTGAGTATGGTGCTCAATTTATCGTAGCTTGGTTCCATCGATATCCTTGAACCTTGAATTGCCAAATGGATTAATTTTTGTGGAACAAGATTTTATGAGCGAGTTACTACTATGTATGTAGCTCGAATGGAATAGTCAGCATCTCCTTGTTGGTGAAATGCCTCATTTAGGAGATTGAATGAGAATGAAAACCGATACAAGACTTCTGCGGAACCACGCTTTCTGACTCGGAGTGAGTGGGCCTCAGCGTTTCCTGGTAAAAATCATTGAGAGGGCTATGACAACTATCGTTCACAAGAACCCAGCACAAATGCGCCGCAGCCACGAACGAGAGGGTGGAGTGTAAGCTGAGGCAGTGAAATATGGTGCGTGTTACATGCGTCATCGTACCATCAGTTGCCCAGGCCTCAGAGCCCTTGCTCGAGAGTTGTCTGTGCGCGAATCCTGTGCACCATTGTTGTACCGCTGCCAGGTAACGGTTTGAACTTGGAAACTTGATTGTGAATATAGGTTGTTTGTGTCTTCGGCTTCCTGGACACGTATTTTACTTGGCCATCAATCCACATAAGTTTACTGAAACTTTGGTCAACACCGGTGATCCAGGTGCAACATTTTAAAAACAAGCATGGAAGCAACAACGATGAGTCCAAGCAAGACACATCACGTACGTATACTACATAGAAACGTTCATCATTAAGAGATAGCAACCCTCAACCCACGAGTTCGCATTTAGATACACCACTCCTTCGTGCCTGGAGGTAAGACAATTTACCGGTCCTGAAGATCATTTAGGAGTCGGAGGATGTTGATGACTTTGAAAGTGATAATCAGTAAACATAACTATGTCTCATCAAGCACGTTAAAATAACATACAAAGGTTGATGAAGCTACAGAACGAGCCGTCCGTCAGCTAAGCAAAGCGTGAGGATGGACAAAGGACTTACTCAAGGTACAAACTAATCGAAGCCATAATAAATTCATCGGGGGAGAGACGTTTGTTGATCATATACGTGTCATAAACAATGTAGCCGCTGAAGATCAAGCATCCGCCACTAGCATACACGATGTCCATCGTGTTGCTAAAGGGGATAAAGACGCCGACGACGCCAGTCATGACTGCGGAACGAGGGTTAATTTCAGTGTCTAGATATGAAATGTGACACATACGCAAGGCGACGAGACCGCCAAAGAGCCAGGGACCAAGACCAGAGAAGTCATACTGAACCAGACGATTAGTGTTGAACATTAGGTCAGCCCAGTATGCGTACCTTAGACTGGAAAGTGAACAGGGTCAAGCCCAAGAACACACCCAGCGTGATGAGCCTGACAAATCGCTCAGCCTTGTCTAAAACGAGGAGAGCGGAGACGTACAGTGCTTGTAGGACAATGATGTTGTCATAAAATGCCGTTACGACGCCGAGTGTGAAGGCTTCCATTACGGTGAAGGTGGACAGCAAAACCAGGTTAAGGGGATGGCTATGACGCTTCCAGTACAGCAATCCGAGGTTGATCAGAGTACCAAAAAGGGGAACATAGAAAGACCAGGTGCTAAGAAGCGTCATAAACATTTTAGCAGTGCACCACTCCAAAGCATGAGGACGGACTGTGTAGTAACCCAAGTTATAGCCGAGAAGGACTGCGAGATTCCGCCTGCAACAAGACAAGTTGCGAGCTAGAGATCAGTGTGAGTGTATGCACAAAACCCAATGCGAAGCAAGCGTACGATCTGACAGACTGCAGGAGGTGGCTGAATGAGCAAAATTCACAAACAAAGAGAATTTTGCGCTTACAGAGAATGGTGTAGACCTTGCGAACGAAGGCCTTCCGAACTTCCGAGGAGCTGTCTGAGACAGTGACACCATACTACCAGCAGAAAGAGTCTTAGAAGGCACGTATAACATAGTTCCTTGGAGGAAATACCTTGAAGTCATCAGGAACGTCGCCTTGTTCGGGTTGGTCATAGATCCCACCCCCTGGAGACCTAGAGCGACCAAGTAACGGCGAAGTAGAATCGTCCTCAGCAAATGCAGGCTTCCTGGACAAGCCCGATGGTATGTATGATGGTGGTGGAACCGGATACTGGCTTGAGCTCATTGTGGTAGGAGATAAAGGTGAAAGATGAGAAGCTGCCAGTGAACTGCGGCAGGTCTCGGTGATGAACTTAGAGTAAGCGCCCGCTGAATAATATACTGTGGCTGTTCTGTTTGCGGTTGTTTATGCACATGTATGAATCATGATCGATCTGATCGTTCATTCAGGTTTTCCAGGAGTCTATCGAGTCTGGACGCAGGTTGGTCGTTCATTTCAGCTATCTCATAACATCATGATCGCTCCCTTCGAAACGTCATCAGGCGCAGCAGCTCGAGTAGGTTTTGCGGATTCTAGAGCGGCTGAGAGCCTGGTCATTGGGCTATGAACGGGTACAGCTTGGGCGTATTCCGTATTCAGCTGCCGCGGCCTCTGCGAGAGCGCTTCCGATGGACCCGTAGTCTGCGCTCTTGATCGTCGTCCCCTAATCATCCCTCCTCGCTTGGTCTTCTTCTTACATCTTGCGATCAAAGGCTCTTACTTGCGCGGCTCGGCTAGATGAACGGGTCCTCACTCATCATGACCATCTTCTCTTCTCCCTTGCCTCTCTTCTTCTTTCGGTGATTTTGTTATGATGGTGGGAAGGATGATACATGCGTGAAGTCTATACGCCGTCATCGAAGGCTCTGCATGTCGCGAGGTCGGAGCTAGGCATAGCATAGATGGTGTGGACGATTGCCGTGGCTAGGGCAGAGATAAGAATGATGGCACGCATGGTTGGATAACAAACGAAGGTGATGATGCAAATGATGTCGATGATGATGTCGAGGATGACTGCCGAAGATAAGATTGAAGTGAGTTACAAGGTTCGGGCTGTTTCAATTTATGTCTCCACGCATGTCGAGATCGCACCTCGATTCTTCACTGAACACAATATTTGTGCTTATCTCAACCATACTACATACTTGAGCAGGTAACGATTTTATTATGTATATTGTTCATTTTACTTCAAGCGCAGATCCTGAGTTCAATTGATGCAATGTTATAACTTAGTGTCAAGCACATGTCAGACTCACGCAACAGTAAATGACTTGTACAGTCATACTCGGAAGGTCTTGAGGTAAGCATAAAACAATGGTACACTCGCACTACCAGTTTCGCATGTCTGTAGTTTTCCCAAAGGTTGATACATTAGTATTTTTCTGCTTATATCGAGCCGTCTCGTACTTGAGTTTTGCGGTGAAAACTGGAATAGCTCACGTGACCTCTCTTCCTCACGTGAAACGCAAACGGTCCAAACGGTCTGTTGGACTCTGTCCACCCCAAGTTATCAAGAACATACGAAATGTTCCTTCTTCCCACCGATCTCGCCTTCAAGCTCCAAGCTTCGCTGCGGCTGCACCCTACTATCAGCCCAATCTACTCAACATGCACTGCTCGCACTGTCCACAACTCTCGTGCCTCCTGGACTATCACTTCTGTTCCCACCACATAGTACCCCTCCTCCTCCGAGTTCCAGTCTCAACCTGTCAACAACACCACCAACAAGTCACGAGTCTCAATCAGCGATCTGCGACCGGCTATTCGGCGACTATTACTTCCCTTGTACTCGAGCAATAGTCATTACCACTGTTGGAGGCACCGTATCCGCATTACA
>KV448510.1:0-18363 GCA_001658105.1 Rhizopogon vinicolor AM-OR11-026
TTCCTCGCAGCCTACATTATACCTTATCAGCACTAGTTAAATTTCTTCTTTATTGGGCTTGGATTGTTGGTAGCTACTTGCTGAGTCTGTGGCTGCGAGGTTGCCCACCCGCCCTCGCAGCTCACCTCGGCTCTTTCTTGCACAGATCAGGACCACTATCGGGGCCGTGTGCCTTATGGCTCCGCCCAAAAACTATCAATCATTGCATTCAATGCAAACATTCTCTCACTTGATGTTCCGCTCGAGAGTGCCACTCAAAGTCCAGTATATCATGCAGCGCTGGGTGGTGGTATAAGTATCTGGCACTAACACCATCATTCCATGCATCAACAAGTTCGCCACCCACTGGCACCAATCCTTTGGATATGACCCTAGTCTCGAATGATCCAATTTGGTGGCCGACAATCAGCACTTCCCGTGAATACAGCTATTTCTCAGGTTCGTGAAGATGAACTTATTTCACTCGATCATGACTGGTTTCGCAGTTATATCCTTCATTGTGGTGGTGTATGATTGGGGTGAGCAAGACAATTCGGATGATCAACAGAGTCATTGATGTCTCTACCGTACTGGTAGCACTGACATTCGGGCAAGAGGTATGCTGATGTGATTAATGTAATAGCTATCTTACAAAACGGCTCTCCAGTTTGAATTGATCTGGGTGAGCAGAGTCACAATCCTTGATTAATAGATCTAATTTTGAACAGAGGCAACGCTGGTCCCTCACGACTGTCCTATATCTCAGCGTGCGTATCTTTGGTTTTCTAAGTGCAGTTGGCGGAGTGTGCTGACTTCAAAATATGCTAGGTGCGATACATTGCTATACCATTCACTTTGTAAGCTCACAATGCGAAGGACTTGAAAACGTGCTGATAAGGCATTTCTCATGATTAGCCTGGTTATGTTATGTATGTCTCCTCATATACACTGCGGTCATTTTTTCTGACCACTGCTGGTACGTAGCAACCCTCCCGTCAGTCTCGATGACGGATTCAGTAAGTAATTTGTATCAATGCCACGATTGCGTAAAATTGACTCCTATATACCTAGGGGTGAGTGTGATTATCAACCAACTTGCAATACTTCAACACAGTAATTGCAACAGCTGTGTGTTTGAAACATTCAATGCTCCGAGCCTCATCATTAACTTTGTTTTCAGGCATTATTACCTACATCGTGACAGACTGGATAAATATTATTACGAATTTCATGCTACGTGGTGAGTTACTCCGACTCTCCGAGTCAGTTGCAGTTATCCCAGTGATATTGACTTGTCCCAAATAATCCTATACAAGTTGTCGTGATAATTTGTTTACATGCTGTGTATCAGCAATCGAGAAAGATGCTCATATTTCTTATTGCAATCTTCCTACTTGTGCTGATCGCTAGCGGAGGAATTAACGTAATAGTTACCAGGAAGATTTCAGGGGGTGAGCTTTGAGCTTTGATTATAAATCAAAGACTTGAGCACAGAGGCTAACGAGAAAAATACTTATCAGAGGAGTACATCCTTTCCGGCACCCATCTGTGTGGTTACAACTTTGCAGATATCGCGTTTTTGACACTGGTGAGCTGGATATTGGGCATTGCATGGGAGGTAGTCGTCCGGTGCTTTGCAATCCGGATTGGTATAAAACATTTCCGTGAACTGCCGCAACCAACAGGATGGGCAGCCACGGACTGTTTCATGATACTAGTGAGATCCCATGTGTTTTACTTTGCAAGGTGAGGTTGTAATTCGAATGCGATCATCTTTTCCCGCTAAACCTCCACATATAGTTTTGTGATTGTTTCTTTCTTGCACCTCCTCTGGTTCTCTCCAAAAATCGCGGTACGCCAACCTCAGGCTATGATTGGTATAGCAATGCATCTGACCATTCTTTAACATTTCAACAGAATTCATCTTCCGCGGGAATTCAAATATATTATGGAATATTGCAAATTGCCCAAGTAGTGCAGATGTTTGTATTGGGACCACGCCTCATCCTTGGCGTTCGGCAATATCACGAAAAGCTCGTGGCCAATTCCGACGAAGGAACTGCCATGACCTCAATGGCTTTCCAGGAGCATATAAACATCACAACTGGCAGTGGTGTGTAGCGCAGGAGATGCAGGGTTCACATCTCGAGTCGTCTACACTAATACCACATGAAATTTCCAATCGTTGTGATATGTATAATGTATCTAGACTCGTAATATTTCGACTCTCGTCTTTTTCTTCGTAGTTTTACTTGATTTCAAACCACATCACGTTTGGTGTTCCGCGATGCACAGCTCTCGGAAGACGGTGTCTACTTCTATGTATGCAATATGTTATCCAGGATTCCAGGTTGTGTGGGTATAGTGAAGTGGGTGAGATGAAATATCTAGGGCTACATGTGTGACTGAATAGAAATATGGTTCTAACGAGTGAGCCCGCGACCCTGCTCAACGAAAATCGACAATGACCTCCGCCAACCATGTGTCATTGCAGATGTTCCAAAGCCCCGAAAGAATGAGGCGATTATAGCTAATTCCACCATTATCGAAGCGCCAAGCGGCGCCATGCTGGGCCGGAGGGTATCCTTGCAGTTCCTGTTGAATACCGTGAGTAGAAACACGACTTGAACTGGAAAAGGACAAACATCTATGAAGCGCGAAAATGCATGTGCAACTTGGACAGCGAGTTGGCCGCGCGTGAGCGGACCAGCCGGAGTGTATAAGTCAAGGAGGTGAGTCCGATCAAGATGCTCGTATCCCGGCCACTACAGCAAGGGCGGAGGTCAGAGAGGAAGAATTCATTCAAGAGATAAATTGCATTACCAGGATCTTGAGATTAACTCTGCGAAAACCAAGGGATCCGCTCATTTGAGCACCAACAACATCACTGGCACCAACCAGCATGCGCTCGAGTGCACCTCCCGACCGAGACAGAAGTTCGCACATAGGAACGCCCAGACCACGTGAAGGAGCGCCATAAAGGTCAAACGTGATGGCAGGACAAGGGGATGAGCGACGGGATGCTGTCATTTTCGACGATAGTGTCTGGGGGAGGCGTCGGTGGGATGGTAGCATAGATTGAGAGAAGGGAGGCTGGTGTGTGGAACAAGCATTAGCAAGAGTAGTATATGACGAATGAATACTGCTGGGAAGGGGAGGATGGAGAGGGTTCAAATAGGACATCGCGGATAATTAAGCGTAGGCAGGGGTGTTACTCTGGATGAACAGGGACTTTGGGACGATGTAACATGTTGAACTACCCTGTAATTTATACCAATGCCGAAATCTGTGGAAGAAGTGGCTCGGAAGCCAACCGTCAAAGAAACCACATAGTCAAAGCTTGGTCAAAGCGATGATGTAGATGAAAGACATCTTTGTGAAATATGCCTGCGCTGTGCTGTAACGCTTTGACGCGAATTCCTTTCATACTAGTGCGTGACTTGGAGACAGCGGTGAAAGATAAGATGAACTCGAGGCAACATCGAGCAAACCTCGAGTATCGGAAGGCAGTCGGAATGTGAATTCCCACGGTAGTGCACTCTCGTTAAGGTCACAAGTTGAAGCAAAGGAACGGTCAATAATTGTACGCTCCTATCGTGAGAGTTGTTGTTGGTAGCGAGGAATCTCTATCGTTTCATACTTGGTGCTTTCCGTTGGAATATGTTCTGAAGAGGATTCTTCTCATGCAAAATCTGCTGCATTCAATCATTCTGGATGTCTTGACCAAATGCATTTCCAGCATGGAACGACCACAAGAGTACTACCCACTCGGGCATAAGTGATGCCTTGACGATGACAGCGCAAAAGATCATACAACAAGTACGCGGCATCCTCGATGTTTTATGAAGCAGTAGCCGCTAACCATCCCGTTAGATATGGGCCCAAGCTTGCATTAAGGACCTTACGTATATTGTCCTGCACTCAGGAAACTGCGAATTGATCTGTATCCGCAACCGTTCCTCGCAGACCCTATATTGTTCTCGTCTGCTCGAACGCTGTAAAAACAATATTCCATACGGCCCGGTGCAAGTTGGCGGGTGTCTAGCCGCTGTTAACCATGCTATCAACCGATTTCGCCAAGGGAATACTGGAGGTGGTGCAGGTCGTGGCCCCACTACCAGCGGTTCTGACATCCAGACACGGCGGAAGAGTGGCCGTACGCACACTGGCAACATTGCACCAGTTGAACTCGAGGATGTAGCTATCTGCAATTGCAAGTATCGTGGTCTTCCGTTTTTGCTGCAGTGTGATTTCAATTAGTATCTAGGATAATGCGATCAAGAGCAGTGCTAGAGCCTTCGTCCGCCTTCAATATGGCATCTACGATTCCGTATGTCCTTCGGTGTTCGACGGGGTAGACATGCTTCTATCTGAGCTCCCTCATCGTTACGCTCAAAATTCCTTCTCGGTCGTCCTGACAGCGAAATTTCAAAGGGGAGAGCAATTGTTGTACATGGGGGAGTAGTCGCAGTGAGTACAGAGAATGGTATGGTTTCCCGTCCCATCGAATTCAACGAAGATGAATCACACGTCGAAGCCGAATACCGCATTTACAAACACTTTAGAAGGAAAGGTATGCCAACACACAAGGTCCACGGTCTGTTCCAAGGTCGTGATCCTGGTGGCCCTAGTACTGCCATCCTCATGGACTATCCTAGCATGAGAATCGACTAACTTCGTGGTACTTTACCCACAGAACAGCAATATGTACACTCACTACGAGTAGTCCATCCTGTTATTCTGTCAACTTCTCGAACAATTTCACGATGCAGTAGTTGTACATGACGACATCGCAGCGCGAATCCTCCCCATCAGTGACGCAGGTGAACCTGTCGTCATTGCCTTTGGAAATGCCGCCGTTGTTGACAGTAAAAACAGAAGGCCTTCGAACATGAAATGGTGCAACTTCGTAGCGTTCCCGATCAATTTGCAAGCGAGAAAGCACCTATGCTGACTATGGAAGGTTGAGATACCTATCCCTTCTACCTTTCCTGTTCTTGCTGTCTCCTCTCTTACTAGGGTCAATCTATTGTACTCTTACGGTACTTGACTTTTCTCTAGACGGCGGTCCGCAGGAGCCTTTCAGTTATAACCCCTAATTTGAGAGGATGAAAATGGGATAGGCGATTCGAGGTGGTGAATTTCCACATCTGCCACATCTAGAAGTCAAACGCCGGGACCGCGGTAAAATTTACTGAAAAGACGGACCTCAAGCATCCCAGTAGTTGGAACGATCATCGAAATTGGATAGTCTACCGGAACGTCTTTTTAGGAATAAGCTTATGACTTATGGGCCATGTAAATGACGACCAAGGACGATGGACTGACTAACCCAAGCTTAGGGAGGACTGTGGGAAGAGGACACTGTCGCCTTCTCAAGAAGATCGGTGCACACTTTGCGATCTTCTCGAAATTTGGTTGGTCTGAATGACAATCTCTGTCAACTCCCACAGCAGTACACCCTCGTTAAGATCACAACAGCAATATGCTGGCAAGCGGTGGATAACACAGGAAAGTTATACGATCTAAATGGACGGAAAGATCATCAATTGATACATGGACAACTTAGAAAATCGTACAACTACATGGACTTCAACTGATACAATCACTCTTGAGTTTTCTTCTTCTTTTCTTCGATGATCACGACATTGTCGGCAGGTACACCCTTCAGTGGACCAGCTCCTCCTTCGATGAGTTCTAGAACGTCGCCAGATACATCTCCCTGCACCACGATCTCATCCAGTCCCTGAGCGTTCTTGGTGACCGAAGCTCCAGTAGCGAACTTCTGCGCAAGGAATTTGGAAGCTTTCTTCAAGTCAACGTCTAGGCGATACCCGTGTCATCCGGCGCGTTACACAAAGTTGATAAACATACCAAATGCCTCAAGGCCGTGGATAGCTGTAACGTGTTTCCGCTTATTGCGTTCGATGCGTTTAATTGATACTTGTGACGCCTTGATGAATTTAAGCAATGAATGTGTGATCCAAGTAGCCCTGACTCCTGAGACATACCATCTTTTTCTTAAGCGCAGCATCCGCCTTCGCCTCAGCCTTTGCCTCCTTTTTTGCAGTGTCCTTCTCGAGTTTAGCCTGTGCCTCCAGGCTGAGGGTACCGATCTTTGACTGGAGAGCCTCTTGAAGATCATGATGATCAGCCGATAACTCGCTGCACTGCGTAATACCGACATCAACGCTTACCATCTGAGTAATACTTGTCAAAAAGTTGAGAGTTTGCTCCCTGGAGCCATTCCTTGCATCTCGTCAAGCTGGAGCCAAATTCACAGTATTCGGGGGGAAATGTACAGACTGGAGAAATCGGTATCTGTCAGCGGCACAGGCGAAATGATGGGAAATATGCTCACTCTGGCAGTAAATGACTTGTAACGGACGAACAGGCTGAGGCTCTTGTTGGTCTGAGGAAGACATCGTGACTAGTCTCCCCTACTTGATGACCGTAGATACCGTAAATAATACATAATGCACAGCCTCAATGCATTCTGGTAAGTACCGGCATTATCCGTAGATCTAATAACTTTTCCGACTTCTGCATTTCACCACCGTACATAAGAGTTTCCATCTTTTCTCCACTGGCTCAAGTGAAAGAAGATGAAATTCATACGTGCGGTGCAACTAACGCTTCCCTGGACTCATCGATAACCTGACTACCTTTGCGACCTATCGTGTGCAACATCGATCTGCCACAGCTTGATCAAAGCTCTGATCTCGTCCCGACACCTATCATGCACGCATTGAATGCAGTCGTGAAAAATCTCATAGCCATCAGTGTGACTCGCCTGAACGATCCTGATATCACCACCACTTCGCGCATCTATACATCTCGTGCATACTCTAAACTACACTCAGGTGGATGATGCTACATTACGTATTTGTGAGCATCAACCCTGGTGGTGACCATAACTTGCTCTTCATTGAAACATCCCCACCGCAGACCAATAGTCTACCCACTGCTCTGCATCTGCAGGCGACAGTGGCTCCAGGTCCTTCACCGTCGGACTAACGCGCTGGGCCACTACGGTGGAGAATGGGGTAAAACCACCCGCTTCTAGCGACATCTCCCCAGACGCCCTGATCGCAATGTCTGATCGAGTTATGAAACGCATGAAGTCGAGCAGCTTGATAGCAGGCTATGGTACAATGAAGTGAGAAAACGA
The DNA here is from genome assembly GCA_001658105.1 of Rhizopogon vinicolor AM-OR11-026. NCBI lineage: Eukaryota > Fungi > Basidiomycota > Agaricomycetes > Boletales > Rhizopogonaceae > Rhizopogon > Rhizopogon vinicolor. Next base: position 7,151 of record KV448510.1, read on the forward strand.
TCCGTTGAACCAACTGAAAAGTTTAACTTACTATGCGTTTCATAGTGTCTTCGTTCACACCCTTGGCACTTGATTCAAGCTTCCCGAACCACTCTGAGAATGGAACAAGAGGTAATGGGTTGCTTGTTATCTTGCGCTCGACTATTGTGTCAGCAATAGGCTGCATTAACGTCTTCCAGGCTACGGGTCTCGGATGCACAAGATTAACTGCGATGGGAGGTTCTTGTTCTGCGAAAGCTACGTCAAGGATAGCATTTGATACCGCGTGGGGAGGGATCCAGGACAGAAGCTAACCGAACATCATTGACGGGTACCTTTAGCAAAATGCATTCACGTACCCCTTGGGCTTCTGGAAGTGCACCCAGGCTCACACTTGATTTAACGATGATCGGCAACCAGTCGGTCGTCGACCAAGCTCCCCGTGGAGGTCCTCCTGATACTTGGCCAATTCTGAAGGAAGATGCCGGCAATTTGCTATTTACCAGGACCTTATCAATGGAAGTTTGTCAGATGCATCATCCCCGCAAGTGCCTATGACTTACTCTCTCACAGAAGTATTTACTCGCACCGTAGCCAGGGCCTTCTGCGACACCTGCATCATACTGAACTTCCTCCGGGAAAGGTCCTTTTGCTCTATCCCAGCTTTGAGCAGATGAGACAGAAGAGGTGAACATGAAATGCGGCTTTGGGTGATGCGGAGAAGACAGTGCCAGGTCTATGAGATTTCGAGTTCCTCGCACATGGGGTTCGAATGACGATAGCGCAAGGTTAAAGTCAAGTCGCCAAGCGTTGTGAATGATGACAGTGACGGACGTGCATATCTAAGTCATGATCAGTGTTCTATCCAGTGAGACTTGAAATGAAGCAAACCTTCTGATACAACTCTTTGTCTAGACCCAGGTGATCCTGAGAGGTATCCGTTTCGACATACACCAGTTTCTCGGACTGCAGCAGGGTGGCATCGAAACCACGGTCTTCGAATGAACTTTTCTGTCGTCGTTGAATGGAAAATGCAGTACCCCTTGACGGACGGTTGAAGGCATATACCACTGACACGTCTTCGTGCCGTAAGAGCGATGCAAGCCAAGGCCACCAGTGGACCCAGTCAGGATGACCACGTGATCGCCTTGAGTCTGCTCGTGGGCTGTAGTGATGGAGGCATCTCTTGCAGACTGCCCAAATCCGACTGAATATTTCTCGATCATGTTCTCAATGTCAGTCTTGCCATTAACAGCGCCTGGACCATTCTGCTGCATCACTGCATTGATGACGCTTCTCGCGAGCTGACTGATTGAAGGACTTGAAAAAACAATATTCTGGTCGATGCGTGACGACGATGCCTGGACGTTGCGATCTGGAGATGAGCCAAGAGAGCCAATGATGCGGTTTTTCAAGGATGTCGCAGAGAGACTGCGTGTGTGGAGTCAGCGGAGCAATCAGCGATGATTCCCCTTCAACTCACCTGTCGAAGCCCTGCGCGAAAAGGTCTGTCTCAGGGTCAACTCCTTTGTCGCCATTCGCGGCAGCGGCGTGGACCATGAGCCAGCTCTTGACATCTTCTACAGTCCAGTTCAAAGGCAAAGGAACATGAACGCCTGCATTGGTGCTGCTCTCTACCGTCTCGTATCTGTCACCCATGAATGTCAGTCCGCACATTGGTGGATGCACATTGTACTCACAAAGTATTGATTTCCTCCTCGTATAACTTGACAGTTGCTTTCTTATTGACAGTTCCTTTTCCAGCTCGAAGCATGGGCTTCTCGCGCGACGTAACAAGAATCATCTCTTTAAAGATCCTGCTGAACGCAGGTGCCTCCTTATTCGCTTCCTCTACCTCCGGCCTTCAGGGGCATCTTAAGCTTGACAACATTATTAGCTCTTGTACGGACTTACCAGACTTGATTCCTGAGCTCGGCAAGCTGAGTCTCACCATCAACATCGATTTCATACCCAGCTCGTGGCTCTATGAGGATCCCGACTTGGTTGTGTTGACGGCCGAACATCACAGTGCCGTTCACATAACGGTTGGCGCCGACGATGTTCTCCATGGGAGCGGGGACTGTCTTTTCTCCAGACGAGAGTATCAAAACATCATCGATCCTTCCGACGCTGCATGAACAATATGAGAAAGCGTATGATTACGAACAACAAGATCTTACATCTTCCACAGACCCTCTACCGTCGGATGCTTGATGAATACATCGGAAGTAGCATAACCCTTGACGTCCGGCAGGTTTTCTACTGACACTTGATGGGTCGGAGTTGTCTGCGGGTCACTGTTCAGCTTTGAGGTTGGTATAACGCTCCATGACGCACTAAAACTTGGCATTCATATGTACCATCATCCTGAGGAACCCATCTGATATTGTAGTCTTGTCCAAACCGGACCCAGTCCCAAAGCTTTTGCTCAGCTTCATTTCGAAGGATGTGAGTAATGGCCCCAGTTTCTGTAGGGCCATAAAGTGACGACAGCGTGACCCCTGCGTCCACCAGGACATTTCCCACCTTAGTCGCCAGTGGTCCACCGCTAAACACCTACCGTACAAAACAACGTGAGCCATTCCTTGTTAGATTATCGAGAATGACAAAATTTTCGACTCACGACATATTGAAGCGTCTTCAGAGTATCAATAGCTTCAGGCGAATGCGCCCACTGCTCCAGAAAAAATGGCACAACTACCAAACCGTTCGATTTCGTCTTCAGTAAGGATTCTAGGATATTCTGTGCGTTTGGTATTATCGGTCCTCCGAGGATTCGTAGAGGGTCGTGGGTCGGTAGATAGACACGCTGCTCAAGGTGGCGATTGGCGTGATGAGCTGCATGTATACACCGAAGGTATGAAATGATGGCAAGGATGCAACACCCATGCGGATAGGAGTGGGAACATTGATATTGTCGAGGACGTTTGCTGAAGCACTTTATTTTAGCATCTTGTTTCTGCGCAATTGGTGTCACTACTTACGGGTCGAACACCAGTGGGCGGTGGTTAGGTTAGTCATTGGAATTGGTTTCGGGAAACCGGTGCTGCCTGAGGAATGTAGATAAAATAATACGTCGTTCTCAGGTGACCGCGAAGTTAGAGGAGGGTATGGGACAAACGCCTCGTTCGGCGAATCCCTGATAAGTGTGGGGTACAAGTCTTTTAGCGCCGGAACCTCATCAATCTGCAGCTGAGTCATTTCAGTGCCCCGAGATACGAACTCCGTTTTGATTCCGTCGATCAGGGAACCAAAAGAGCGGTGGGTCGTGATTAAACGACGGCAATTAGTCTTCTCCATCATGCTGACCACCGCCTCCGCTGAATTACGGGGGGACATTGGGAATGGCTTAAAAATAAATGTAATCAGATCCCCTTCATGTTATAGAAAGCATCCACCTACAACCAGCCCAGCGAAAACGATACCCATGAATACTGTGTGGGCTAGAAGGGTGTCAAAGTTCCCTAAGACGGCGACGATCTCTTTGTCTGTGCCTGCTCGACCTGGTCTAATTTTCTCGGCGGCACGATGACAAGCTTGATAGAAGTCTAGGTGCGAGATTGAGACCAGGTCGCTGCTGTCAGGTTCGTCATAGACAAAGAATGTGACGTCTGCGTTATGCTGCGCATTGAACTCCAGCATTCCGGTAGAAATAGCGATCCATCAAGAGGAGGATAATTGACAGAACTTGGACGTGAAGCAACCATAATGAATAATGTTGTCGCGGTTAAGCACTTGTAATGAAAGAAGAGTAGTTTGAGGTCTTGGAGAAACTGAATGTGCATATTGATACAGTATTTATACACCTCTATCACGAATGCTGTGATAGTGACCCGGTTACATATGTTATGCATGGTTCATCCTTGAGTCGCTGAGGAATTCGGAAGAGCAATATTTGCTTACGAATGAGACTTTTTACACTCTGTCAATATTAGACGAGTCAGGGATGAGCCGGACTCATCATCAGGAAGGGCTTTTCAAGCAATTTTACCTAGTTGAGTAAAGGATAAGAGTGACATCGGAGCTGATCGTCATGTTGATGATGATGATTGCATCAGACTCGAACGGTAGATTTGGTCAAACAATTAGTGTACGCGATGCTGTCGCATCATGCGGATTATCTTTGGTGCGTCCGATATTAATACACCCCGGGGACTTCGGGGACTTCAGCTGCCGACAGTCACGGTTGGGGAAAGAACTCATAATATTAGTGACGGTCAAAGTTGTCGATTCAACACCGATTCAGAGGTCGATTCAGGACCGATTCAAGAGTAGTGAATCGTGGGAGAATCGGGTTCGAGCTATGAACGTCACCGATTAATGCACGATTTTCAACGCGATTTTCGCTGCCTTCGGTTAGCAATTGTTGTGTAATTATCATAAATCATACATATGGATGATGAAATATGCAAGGAGAGTAGTAGTAGTGACTCAGTGAGAGTGACACTATCACCAGTTTCAACCTCCTCGGTATCGGAGATCTTCATCCTAGACTTCGCCGACCTCTTGGGCTTCTTGGGCGCCCGGAGTTCTTGTTTGACCTTCTCTCCTCCCGTTGGATTGACCATCCTATCTCACGATGCGCATGGAACGAAGAGTCAGACTTATAGTATGGGCGAGTTGAGGTCAATATTATTGTATTATATTTGACGGTGTGTAGATAGTAGAGTAAAGTAAATTCTAAATTAAACCCGAAACCAGGAGTCATGCCTCAAAATCGCTTACTGAATCGTTCGACTGAATCGCCGCCTGGATCGGCAACTTTGACCGTCACTATTAAATTTTACAATGAGGGCAAGATGGCTTTGGATAGTGCGTGCCCATTTTACCTGCAGGCCACTTGGGCCACTGATGAACGTTGTCTTCTTCGACTTTAGCAGCTTTTCGATCACCTCCAAGGTCATGCGTCTTTCATCCTTTCTTTGTCAAGTTTACGCTGTGTGCGAAATGGGATATCCAGCTTATGGCGCTTGAGTGATGGAACGGCAGGCAAACATTTGTGCGTGCTTTGGCTACTTTTCACAACCAAATTGACGGTCCACTTTAAAGTTAAGGCTTATTACCCCTCAATCCTCACGTCACGTGAGGCTGACATTGTCAAACCACATTCAGGCGGTCCAACCGCAGGCGTACGGCCATTAGGACTTAAGGCTCAGCGCAGACAACACCGACCGATCAAGCTTCAAGCTTCATGTATTGTTGGAATGTGGTTGTATACAAATATATGTATAAGGGTATAGCGCACAGAGTGAAAGCACCGTCGAAGACAGTATCCCGATCGGTAAACTAGTATGTACTACATACTAAAGGTAAAAGCAATATGTACCTATTGAACAGGCTAATTTCCAAAGAAGTGTCCACCAATTAAAGTAGAAATTAGCTTTTGTTACAGAAACTCGCCGTTTTCTGATGCGAACGATCCCAGTGGAATGGGACGAAAAATATAATACATCGCAAGACGCTCATTCCGAGACCGCATCAGGCTCCTGCTTGTATGTCGATGGCCGTTCCGAGTACGGAGAGGTCCCATCATTTATATCATTCTGCGTGAATTGGGATATATGGACCTGCAAAGGCTTCATAGCGTGCTGCCGGTTCCCTCGTTCCGTATCACTGGTTCCCCCTCCACGGAAAAGGTAACTCTGTGGTCGTCTAATTGCGATGCGAATAAGAACCATGTAAAAGGCGATAGATATGATTGGTATGAGCTGATTGTCCAAAGTTTAGTAAAATTTTGATGACATTGCAGCAACAGAATCACCAGATCTATCATGACGAACTGTCCATTGTTTGAGCAGATGAAGCATACTAGTGCGGGTAGGAGCGTCACGGAGTACAAAAGAGCGGCATCCACAAGCACGCGTAATACAGGCATTGTAGAGCCACTCCTAGTACGTGATGTAGAGATGCTGCATTCGATCATCCAGATGCGATACGCCAGTAGTCCTGGACAGAGCATGTTGGTATGGGGCCGTACACTGCGGTCACACAGAAATATGCCTACCTGAACTCAACAGATTAGTTGAAAGTGTGGAGGCAAAGAATGCTTGAATCCATTGTCCAGTCGCTGGGGCGAAGATGTTTCCGGCATTGCTAGTGGCTTGTGAAATGCTGTAGACTGCCGTAAAACCAGTTACTTCGGGGCAACGTCAGATCACACGGTTCCCGGAATATGATTGAAGCCTAACCTCCAGCACTGCACCACAAGATGCTTGGTAGGATGATAATCAGCATAGATTGCCAAACGACGTAACAGCGATAAATCTTTTCGAAAGACATTCCTATCAGCCGAAGGGTTTCAAGCTAGCACACAAAAATTGAACTCACCACTACTCCGTCGCCAAGTAGAGTTTGCATGATATATATTGCATTTTTGGTCACAAACGTTACTTGCGCAACGTCTGCGAAGAACGCCGGTGGTCCACCTTTGAACGTGTGGCGATACTTCACCAGTCCTTCCTCGATACGAACGATATCTACGATCATGTGCTTAAAAGACATTAGGATGACACCAGAGGTAAGAGAAGAGAAACTTACCGCAGTACTCAGTAACAATAGTAGGATGGCCACCGTAGCGATTGGGCGATTGACTGCCTGGGTGCGATTTTTGTGGGTCAATGTCCACATCGTACCCACAAACATGAGTATTGAAAAGCCTGAAGAACTCTGCATTGGTGACCATGGAATGGACGAATACATTGCAACGCTCACCATATAATATGCCTTCCAGCACTGTCGACATTATCGCAGCGGTGTCCAGCGGCATGCCTGACATGGCGAAAATGATGCCTTGCGGATGCACGAGGGCCAGAGCACCTTCACCAGTTCCATGTGTAATCGTTATATAGAAATGGTTTAGCTTCGAAATAAACTTATGTCAACCGCATTGATCCATGCTGCAGCGGTATTCGGAAACCACGAAGTCCGGGAAATAGTCTCATCAGGTGGGTATCGGGGGAAACACTGTTCGACTTCCTCTCACGACCACGGCATTTTACCCATCTATTGAAGAAATGGCGCGAGGTTGTATTCATATGTCACGATGAACGCATAATTGTCGGGGTAATCACTGTCGCACAAGATAGGGCGGCTGGTGACGAGACTAGGTAGTCTGGATGTATGGGTACGGGGTGTTAGTACATGTACTTGGACTCAAGGAAAGTGTTACTCACAGAAAAATAATAAATCGCATGTCACAGGAGGCCGCAGCTCTCGAAACCTTGAAGTGGCTATTGGACAAGAAAACGCTATATTATTACTATCTCGGCAAATGGTCATCGAAGCAGAGCTTGGTAAGTAACTGAATACAGGTACCTCAGGTTCAGCATGGTGGTGGTGTGATGCGATCAGGATTCATAAGTTGGCATCAAACTTAGCCCGTGATAAGTGATGGGAAGATGAGTTGAAACTCTTCCCAGCACTCGCACACCGTCGGCAATAACCGCTCCCGGCCGCCACACCTCCGCCATGCAAGTGTAACGCAAAAACACATTACCACAATGGAGTAAGAAGGTCTGAATTTTGAGACATTGACCTGAATACGATGTTTTTTGTCCTTGGTTCCCTCCGCATACCTAACTTGAAGTGTGGGCGGGTTTGGTGGTTATGGCGACAATACATAGGTCCAGGACTACTCGAGCAAGTTGAGCGTCCCGGAGGTGTCAAAGCTCTTGCTGCGGTACCGTAATTCCATGCGTTATGGGACTAGCTCACCAACCAGGTCCTATTTTCAAGTACGCGACAGAGTTGTGCCCGTGCTCATTTGAGGGACTACTTTATACTTGCTGCGTGTTTTGCGTCAAGTGTTGAAATAACAACGAAAATAACCCACGTGCACGCAGTTCTAAGAATGGTGGACAAATCATAGCATCGCCGTGCTAGCTATTATCACAGTGGTATCACTGGTTGATGTACAAGGATGCACCCCTGCGTAGTCCGGGTGATTACGGCGGGCAGTTGATGTACTGACATTTTACCTTCGCTGTGAATTATAACTGTGGTATGATTCTCACCACCAGTCAAGAGCAATTCAGTTGATGCTACTGCGTCGAATTGAACACTGGCAGGAGGCTATGTACTGGTCATCGTTGAGTACTTACTAAGTGAGCGTTCAACGATCGCGGACTTCGAAATACTTTGCTGTCCATGATGGGCATCATTATTACTATAACTCTTGACTTGGTCAACTTCGAAAGAGCCCGGATCAGAGGAGTCACTGGTGAGCACCGGTGAGCTGCAGATATAGTTATAAGTATGTGCCGAAATAATGGTGATATGGCGAAAAGATTTTGGAAGATACAGTCATATAAAGTTATGTTTAACGTCGGAAAGGCTCCACAATCAACGTAAAGGAGAGATTTACGGGACGGACTCTCTGATTCGGAAGTTTATCGACATCCTTCTTCCTGGTCGCGCGAAAGATAATCCGTTCGGCCTGCTCGGTGGGAACAACCTGTCTCCTGACCCACTCCTCATCTCCTGGTAGCCGGCCCATATATCACCCAGTGGCAGCAATACGCACTAATGCAACTTCGTACCTTTGATCATCTCTGCAAGCCGGGAATTATGTCCGGTACGCAAACATCTCCATTCTTCGGGCTCCGAAACCTAGTGATAAAACGCCAACCCATCTTGGAGGCTCACGCCGTGATCATAAAAAAGGCAGTCCTCTGTGGCACATAAATACTTTGCTACCGCGTACATTCAAACCCCCACAAGGTTCCACCATACTCTCATCTTCTCAATATGGTCACTTCGTACCATCCATATCCTATTAACTACCCTCCCCTTGATGGATCGCTGTTCCTCCCTGAGTTGCTCGAATTCAATGCACGACGTAACCCAGACATCATTTTCTTTGTCTATGACAGACCTGAAAGCAATAATCCGGTCTCCATCTCACACTTGGAGTTTTATCAAGCTTGTCATCGTGCCGCCCAGGAAATCAGACAGGGTCGTGCAGGCACAGACAAAGAAGTGGTCGCCCTCATTGCTAACTCTGACACCCTTCTTTACCAAACAGTGTTCATGGGCATCGTCTTCGCTGGGCTGATTGTATGTGAACATTTTCGAAGTTTGGATTAATGATTCTCATTGCTGCTATTTTTAAGCCATTCCCGATGTCTCCTCGTAATTCAGCGGCAGCAGTTATAAATATGATGGAGAAAACGAACTGCCATCGTTTAATCACGACCCACCACGCTTTAGGTTCCCTCATCGACGGAATCAAAGCAGGTTTCGTGTCCAAGGGCGCTGAAACGGTGCAGCCGCAGATTGACGAGATCCCGGCCTTGAAAGACTTATACCCTGCGCTCATCAGGGGTTCTCAAAATGAGGCATTTGTCCCATTCCCTAGCCCAATTTTACGGTCGTCTGAGAACGATATATTACTCTACATGCATTCCTCTGGCAGCACTGGCTTCCCGAAACCAATTCCAATGACTAACCTAAGTGCCATCCACTGGTGCTTAACCTGTAAGTCTCCGAAACACCTGCAACGAAAAAGCTAAAACGAAGCGGTATTAGCATGCATTCGCGATCACATCGACACTCCCACTCCTATCCGCATATGTGCTGCATCCCTGCCATCATTCCATGCTCTTGGTGTAATCGTTCAGCTGTTCACGCCCATCGCCTGCCTCGCCAGCGTGGCTATCTACCCACCGACATCTTTCCACGATCGCTCGGCGGCCCCTATTATACCCAACTCGCAAAATATACTAGACTCTGTACTCAAGACGAAATCAAACGCGATGTGGGTCGTGCCCGCCTTCATAGAGCAGTGGGCATTTTCGCCTAATGCTGTTGAAATTTTAAAGACACTCAAATACCTCGTACGTCATGTCACGAGTGCATTCTTGATATTCAGAACAGGAGAGGCTGATGTTGTGGTAGGGATTTGCTGGCGGTCCACTGTCGCCTAAGATGGGAAATGCTCTGGTGGACGCAGGGGTCAAGCTATCTTGTGTCTTTGGGGCTACAGAATTTGGGCCCATTACTAATTTGTTCCGAAATGACGTTGAGCAAAAGCTTTGGGACTGGGTGCGATTTTCACCAAATGCCAAGATCAGATGGATTCCTCAAGACGACGGTACATATGAATGCCAAGTCCTGGTGCGTGTTCGACATTTATACTCCCACTCTCTCGGCGTTGAGAACTTTATCGCAGACAAGTTCGACGCATAGAGCGTCAGTAGAAAATCTTCCGGACGTCAAGGGTTATGCGACTTCCGATGTATTTATCAAGCATCCGACGATAGAGGGTCTGTGGAAGATGTAACTCGCATTATTCATCTTCATAAATTCACATTTCTGATGTTTTCCTTGCAGTGTAGGAAGGATTGATGATGTTTTGATACTCTCATCTGGGGAAAAGACAGTACCAGCTCCCATGGAGAGCATCATCGGCACCAACCCTTATGTGAACGGCACTGTGATGTTTGGCCGTGAACGCAATCAAGTCGGGATCATCATAGAACCAAAACCAGGGTACGAAATTGATGTTGATGATGAGAAACAGCTCGCCGAGTTCAGGAATCGAGTGTGGTAAGTATTCTAGTACATCATGCGCTGTCGAGTCTTATAAGTGCCCCTGAAAGGCCAGACATAGAAGAAGCGAATAAAAATTCACCTGCCTTCAGCAGGATCTTTAAGGAGATGATTCTTGTCACACGGGAGGAGAAGCCCATGCTTCGAGCTGGAAAGGGGACCGTCATCAAGAAAGAGACCGTAAAGCTGTATAGTGAGGAGATCAATGCCCTGTGGGTACTCTTTCCAGTATCTCCCAATGTGCGAACTTGACCTTCATGGGCAATAGATATGAAAAGGTGGAGGGCAGCACTATAGCAGGCGTTGAGGTGCCTTTGCCCAGGAGCTGGACTGTTGAAGCCGTTGAGAGCTGGCTCCTGGTTCATGCCGCTGCTGCAAATGCCGGCAAGGCTGTGGATTGTCATACAGACCTTTTTGCTCAGGGGTTTGATAGGTTAGCTGAAGATAACACATGTGCTGTGCTCTGCTGACCTATGCTCTAGTCTCTCTGCAACATTCCTAAAAAACCGTATCATCGGCTCTCTCAGCTCATCTGCAGATCGCAACATCCGGGCATCGGCATCGCGCATTGACCAGAACATTGTATTTTCAAGTCCTTCCATTCGTCAGCTGACGAAAAGCGTCATCGATGCAGTATTGCAGCGGAACGGTCAAATCACTGTGGATGTCAAGACTGATATTGAGAA
>KV448511.1:1443-26112 GCA_001658105.1 Rhizopogon vinicolor AM-OR11-026
AAGACACACAGACCTGACAGCCCCAAAAAGTGCACAGTCACATTCATTTTTCAATATCGCCACGGTCTCATCAGGAAGTGCGGTCCCAGTTTTTGTGAAGTACTCGAAACCAGCAGGTAAGTCGATGAACTCAGGTTTGGGTATGGACGATCCAAGAGCCAAAATGGCAGCTTTTGCACCCTGATTGACGTGTCTATCAATTTGCGCCGGGAAGTAGACAAAGTACTGACAGGCAAGACCTCTCTTCCAATTCCATCAGCTGGAAGCATCCCAATTTTCAACGACTGCCGGGCAGCCGTTGCCATCGTACGAATAGGCGCTCTGAATGCCATAGTAGTGTGTTTGCAATTCAAGTTGGTAGAAACCTGAAAGAAAACGAGGAATACTGAACCGAATATGACCTGATCCGGCAGGGTCCGGGCAGTCAAACTGCTGTCACGTAACACGTGAGGTGACACGCGCGACGCGTTTATCGACGCGTTTCAAATGGCCGACCTCACCAACGCCTAACATCGTCCAGACACATCTTGAAATATGCTCGATAATCCAGAGGCACCTCGCTTTGAAATTCTTTCCAATACTACCAATGTTCAGGAGAGCCTGCCCTTCCACGCGTCTCAGCTTCCAACGCCACTGGAAGATGGGAAACCAAAGCGCCGCAGAACACAATCCGAGGAAACGCCAACGAAGAGACCGAGGATAGTGGCAGAGTCGAGCAATAATCAAGTTAACGCCGATGTCGAAATGGAAGAGGTTACCGCTGTCAAAAGGCGAGGTTGTCGCCGCACGGCGTTTCGAATGTTAGGCCTAGCTTCCAATGGCTGTCCCAGTGGGCCTCATCGCGTTCTTTGTAAGTCGTATAACTTTTCCTTGCGTGTCTCTTTGGTAAACATTAGCAGTGTCGTCTCGCAATATTCTGCAGTCCTTTGTTTCCTCACATACATCGGACGTGTTCAAATGCCACTCAAGAGCAGTTGATTCTTTCTTAACACCCCCTTACGCTTGTGCATACTCCAATGGCATGAATGTTTCCTTTGCAGTTAGTTTTACAACTAAATCCTCTTGCAGGCGCAAAGAATGCTGGTGTTCCCCTTCTTGCAGTTGCCACGGAGCAAGGATCCGTCCACATCATCGATACAACCAAGCGGAGAGGATGGGATTGTGGTAGGTCTCAATAGCATCACTTCGCAGGTGATGATACTGACCTGAATTAAGAACCCCAACGAGTGACCCTCGAACCTCATGACAATGGTATCTTTGACGTCAAATGGAGTGCGGACGACACTCTTATCGCCACGGCATCTGGTGACAAAAGCACCAGAATATCCTCTGTCGAGACTCAACAACTACTTTCCATTCTTGATGGTCATACCAGCACTGTAAAATGCGTTGCGTGGGATCCTACGCATCGAGACCTCTTGAGTACGTGCGGCAGGGATGGAATGCTTTGCTTGTACGACTTGCGTATCAACAACTTGTCAGATGAAGATGACTCGGAAATTCCCACAAGAAGCCCTGTAATCGCAGTCACAGCTGCTCACGGACAAGAAAAAGCTCAGGGGGGTAGACAAAAGATTCGACCTTTACCCCGAGGTATTACAAATATCGTATACCCCGATGACCGACCTCATGGACTTGTCAGTAGTGGATCATTCGATGGGTGAGGGTTCAACAGTCTGTTCAGGTGCATTGTTGACCGACTTCTCAGCATTTTACACTACTGGGACTTCCGCCTTCCGTCTGACAAAGCATTGAAGCGCAGTCCCAAAAAATCATTACCCAAGCCACTATATTCCTCTGTCGTGGATCCGACTACATTCTATAATGCCCGTTGTCGGGGCATCACAAGCATGTCTCAAGGGACAGGTCCTAGTGCAGGCCTCCTCTTTGCTCTCGGCGCTGATTCTCGCTTGTACACATACTCCTACCCCACCCTTACCCCACTTCGCACTGAAACCCACCCGGACCTGCAAACAAACTCGTTTTATGTCCGACTAGCCACCTCCCCGTGTGGTCGCTGGCTCGCAAGCGGCAGCACAAGTCGAGCTGGAAGCCTGTTCCTCTTTGACATCAGCAACGCTGGCAGAGCATCCGCATCGTATGGTCTGGGTGATGGTGAACCAGTTTCTCCAGCTGTTTGTTTGTGTGGACAATCAGGCGAAATTGGAGCGATTGACTGGGGAAGGGACATGGTCGCGAGCTGCGCTGATGATGGGACTGTACGGGTATGGAGGCCTGATCTGGAGGTGTATCAAAGTTGCATCGCCAACTCAGAGGAACAAAAGTGGGAGTGGTTTTGGTCCGTTTAAGCCATTGATCTTCCGACATGTATTTTATGGCCGCTCAAGTGATCTCCACGTCACACTTGGTGGTATCGCTTGCCGAATAAATAGCTGATCACGTTTGTGACCACATGCGACTTATGAAAATTGATGGTTCACGCCTAGTCGTTCGTGCTTGCCAAATTTTCACTGGTACTACATCATTATTGTGAACTTCGTTACAGTAGGCAAATTACTGAGTTTTTGGTTATAGTAGTGAACTCATGGGTAGGATTGCGAGTCACAAATCCACCGTATGAATGTACTGCACCTTGTGTAATGGAATGGAAATAAACTACGACGAGGTAGACGAAACGATTATTGTAGATAACGGAATAAGGGAAATGTGATTTCTTTGCTGACTTCGAATTGATTTTCGCGCATTGAGCCTGAGAGACACAATATGGTCAAGCGTCATATGGGGAAGATCTTCTGATGGCACTTACACTGCAAGGAGTGAGTTGGCGTTTGCTGGGTGGATTGGTTTGAGCACGCACGCCTGATAAGCGAGCAGATGACGCACATTTACACAAAATGGCAGCTGGAAATGCCGTCCAGTAACTTCCGCCTTGGATGAAGTGCTAGAATACTACAATCAGGACAGTGGCTAACGAACAATAATCCAGAGTGACTTGCCAGCAGCAACCACACAATAGCCACAAGGCTAGTTTGAAAAAACAAATGGGTCAAAATCTTTACAAGATGGAAGGAAGCATACGAATTGAAGACGCCCATCTGCACAGAAATAACGATCAGCTGCTGAATGTAGTTATTCGAACTATACGATTCACGTAGGTCAGCTACTGGTACTCATTCAAGCAAGCAAATTGGAGCCTACCGTTTGACTCCATTGCGCCCCGGTCGAAGGTATAATAAAATTATTCCAGATATCAAAGCCTCGCAGGTCGCACTCGCCACAGAGTATGGGATTTCAAGCTGTCACAACCACATCCGTGTAAATGGCTATTTCCGTTCTTGAGAAACTCAGGACGTACTCGGGAGGTGAAAGCCGAGGCCGCGTTTCTGGTTTGAGCACTGAGTGAACGTTAAGATTTTTCGAGATCGCACAATAACAGGAGTGGACGCACGTCAGGATAGCTGCTGCTTTGAGCATGAAATAGAAGCATGAGTACACGCTACTACGAAATATCTTTTTTTTTAAAATAAAAAAAAGGCTAACGTACAAGTTCCAAGTCCTGTAGGATGTCCTTCGTCGACCTCATTAATAATAATCTTAAGTTGCGCAACTCACCATATTGCGCCAGAGCAGTGACTAGGACAGAGCCCGTAAGTTTCCTATTTTTGCAGGTAACTAGACAGTTGTTTTTTATTTTAAAAAAAGATGGGTAATAACTGCTAGGCGGAACACACTGATCCAGATGCGATGAGCGTAGAAACTTGAGAATTCGCCTCCTATAGACATCAGGTCATCACTTTCAATAAGCAGATTCATACCATTGGACGATGAAAGAAAGAGCGCACTGCAAATAGAAGTCAGACCCGAATACAAGATAGGCTCAAATTCTCCTTACTGCGAGGAGTATACCAGTCTACATTGGGACCAGTCAAACTTGGAGTATGAACATGCATGTATCATTCTACGCACAAACAGTTCCCTAGTGCGACTTAACACCTAGTCTTGCTCAAGGTGATACAACGTGGCTTACCATGGAATAATCTGGCATTTAGGGCTATCGTTGCGACGGCAAACTACCAGCAGCTTCCAGTAGAGAGCGCTAGTGCAATATGTATGGAACAAGTCCACAACACTGGTGGGGAGAGTCAAGACGATCACGAGCCGATGATTTCAAAACGCACAACACTAGAATCACCTACAAGGTGCGATACATTGAGTCACAGTCGACAACACAACATCATAGCAGACCCTGCACTCACTACCAGTTTGATACTCTTGCGATCGTTGACAAAAGTCTTCATATAGAAGACCATTTGGCCAGCACATACGCCGGACATCCTGTCCAAGTCAGCAAACCCGGTCCCGTATGTTATAGTCGCATCGCAAATGATGGATAAGACTTACCCTAGAGAAACAGCGTACCCTGATAATAAACACTCAGTTGCAAATCGGAGTATGCGAGAGGTAGGAGTACCGACCGATGAAACCAGGTGCCCATCCCAACACGAGCGAATTTGGTGCTGGGGAGAAATGCGAGGACATGCAGCGCTAAAAACACGCAATTAGCAGGCACTGAAGAAGGAAATAAGGCGTTTACCTGCACTGACAGGACCCCCCACTACTTGGTCGAATACGTAATCTAAGACGTAGTGTCATGTCGCCGTGTTTCCGAACTATGTACAAACCCTGACAGGCTTGCTTCAAGGGCTGTCATTCTAGCGCCTTGGCGTCCCACTACTAGTCAGAAAGAACGATTGACTCTTATGTAATGTCTGGTTTTAGTCATTCTGAAGCGGCTAACGAGCACTAAGCTATCATAGTAATCAGCTTGACGGAATCAGGAAACAGCAAGGGTCACTGATACTTATGACTTATTCGGCCAGTGCTTCGCTTACGGTATATCTTCTGCCAGAAAACAACTACAAAGCCGCCTAAAATATGGACGGAAGAGCCCGCCTTCCGCCGCGCTATCGAACGATGTCTTGCAAGAACGGTTTAAACAGGATGCCAACTTCATGGAGTAACTGGTGGAGAAAGCGTGGATTAAGGAATTCGAAAGACATACTTGGGCTGGGGCGCAAGTGAAGGAAGGGTCAAAGCACTCTTCGGGTTGAGGTCTGGCGAACTTCGTCATGGTACGATTGCAAAACATATATGGGGGAAATTATGAGACAATATCAATTAAGGTTGTTGTACCAATGGGTATACCATTGTCCAAAGTCGATGAGAAGAAATATGCAAGAGACACTGAAAGTCCGCGAGGAGATGGGCCATATATTCTATTTCTTCTGTATTGCATTCACCAACCTATCGTTCAGATGTGTCAATTCCGTTAGTAAGAATGTACGTCGCATTGCACTGACCAGTCTAATCCTTCCTCCAGTCCTTCACCCTCTGTTGCGCAGCTGCCACGCACACTCCATGGTCTTGACGTCTCGCGACCTGCGAGACCTAGTTGTTCGCTGATATTGTCAGGTTTCAGCGCGCCCTCGACATCTTGCTTATTGCAGAATACAAGGAGCGGCACGCCGTTGAGTTCATCCTCCGAAAGCATGGTCAAAAGTTCACTCCGAGACGTCGTCAATCGTGCATGATCCGAAGAATCGATGACATAGATTATGGCAGACGTGTTTGGAAAGTAACACCGCCAATATGGCCTTCGGCCACCAGTTAGGAATTTGCTGACGAAGGTTGAACTGTACATACCGTATGCTAGACTGTCCCCCAAGGTCCCACACTTGGAACTTGATGTTTTTGTACTGAATAGGATTGTCATGCAACAGGATACACACTCTGTTGAGCAACACACCTGAACAGTCTCCACATTAAAGCCAATTGCTGAGTTGTTCTCCATGAGCCCCCAAACCCACCAAGCCTATGATGACGTACTCACTTGGGATCGTAGACACTACTTCTCCAATCTGTGAATTCATTCAGACTTTGCCTGCATACGTTTTGAATATCCCTGACCTGTAACCGATACAGAATCGTTGTCTATAAAACCACCAGTCGACCTCAGACACTACTGCATCCATTCTGTTGGCGATCAGACATACCTTGCCAGCCGAGTCGAGGCCGAGCATGAGTATGCGAACATCCTGGTCTTTGCTCCATCGTACCAACGAGGTCAATGACGTGAAAAGGGAAGAGATTGTTAGACCCATGAAGTGGTGAAGTGGTGTAAGTAATAAGTAGTTTCAAAAAGTTGCTGTTCAGTACAAAGTCTCTGGCGACCTTGTCACGTGCCAGGCAAATAACTCTTGCATCCTGCACTGCAACTGCAGTTACTGCACTGTGCAGCATGTCTGCAACAGCCGTCGGGGACGGATCACCCAAACTACACAAAAAGCCCAAAAAATCCAAGTCCGTGATGTCTCATGCCAATCCAGGGAATGCAGATGAAGTACGCGCAAAGCCAAAGGGAAAAAGGCACCAAGAGGCTACCAAGAACGTATTACCCTTAGACCACAAGGATCAGGCTAGCGCGACCCAGGATTCTAATGCCTACGACCACTCTTCCCCTCTAGATGCGTCTTCCGCAGATTCGGGAAACGTCGCGTCCAAAAATGCACAATTAGCAGATTCAGCTACAAGCTACTCAGGGAGACCACCTAAGGAAGAGAAGGAGAGGCACTTGGGAGATCCTGTGCGTGATCAGTCGAAAGGTGCAAGTAGAAGTGATGAACATAAGGAGGAGGATCAGGTGCGATCGGGAGATATGGTGCATGGCCAGTCAAAAGATGCGAGTAAGGATGACGAAAGTAGGAAGGAGAAGAAGACAAAGAAGAAAAAGCGGTCTGATGAAGGCAAAGAGGAGGGAGCTGCAGAGTCAGACAATACCAAGGTTCAAACAATGGAAGAGGCAGCCTCAGACAAGTCGCGACAGAAGAAGCGGAAGAGCAGTGCCGAGGAACAGTCAGAAGACACCCCTGCTGCCGACAAATCGCGCAAGAAAAAGAAACGTCGCCATACAACAGATACAGTCTTCCCAGATCCCAGTGCAGACGAGTCTCTGTCTGATCAAAGTCAAAAAGGTATGCTGTTAATTTTGAGTGTTTATTTATGGACTAGGACACGCTTTTACAGCGTTGTCATATGCATATTCTCGCTTCCAGCATCTACCGCACTGGAAGTTCAATAAAGCGAAGCAGATATGGCTCGTCAAACAATTGTGGTCGGAAGAAATGGTGAGTTTCTCATGTGCACTTGTCGATTAGCTGATTACGGTTTTCTGTTCCAGATACCAGAGAAATATTTCTCCCTGGTGGTCAAATATCTCGCAGATGGGGAGGGGAGGATTCGACTCGTATGGCTTTGATATATTCTCTCAAGAGCGAGCTCACGATGATTTTTCCAGACCCTCGTACAGATGTGTAATTCTGCAATTGCCTCGGTGACAGCAGATGCTTCTGTAGCGTCAGCTACAGGGTTAACTGATCCTTCGAACGGAGGGTCCGCTACTACGACCAAAGTTACGAGAGCTCGTAGCTTACTGGATGCATTGTCGTGTGTCCAGTAAGAGTAGCATAGTCTTACCTGGCGCGTCGCAGGCTATTGCGAGGTTCATGTTTAGTAGACAGGCGCACAATCCTTGTAAGGGTGATATGACCACTTGACATTTAGAATGAACACTCTGAACAACTATCAAGCCAAAAACGCTACAGTACTAGTAGGCGAGAGGGCACATTGACTGAATTGACGGGAGCCAGCGGCGCCTTCGCTTTCTTCAGCACGGCTTCAGGGACGTGCTTAACAGCCCCAGTTATCAAAGCGGTCTCGACCTTCCTCTCTGTTTCGTCCAACTCGACAACTCCCAAAAGATCCTCAAAGCTCTTGCGAACCACCTGAACAACATTAGCGTCAACCACGGCTGTCTGTCCATCTCGCAATGTCTGCGGTTGTCCAGCGGTGTTGATCTGGGCATTATTCCAAATGGGTTCCACGTTTTCCTTGTCCAGGCCAACGTTGGCGCGCCCGCCTAACTTTTCCCAGTCGCTGATTCGGTTAATGCTGAGATCCGTGAATACTGTGTCCATTGCGGCAATCAAACCATCGATCTGTTCTGTGGTGTGGCGAGGAGTGACAGTGACCCGAAGACGCTCTTCGCCGACGGCAACGGTGGGAAAGTTAATTGCCTGAACGTAGATACCGTGTTCGTGGAGAAGTTTGTCACTGGCTGCTCTTGCGAGTCTAGCATCACCAACCAAAACCGGAACGATGTGAGAAGGACCAGGGACGACGGGTATATCTAAAGCAGCGAAACGTTCTTTAACAGTGCGGACGTTGACCTGCTTCAGTGCACGATCACCAACATGGTGCTTTTGGTAAATGACGGAAGCTCGAGCACCGGCAACTGTAGCGGGAGGCAACGACGTGGTGAAAATGAAACCAGGTGCGTATGAACGAATCATGTCGATGAAATCGCGAGACCCCGCAACATATCCGCCAACAGTGCCATATGCCTTGCCAAGTGTACCTACCCAGATGGTAAGCGATGCTCGTCATAGATATCCACAAAATGACTCACCAGTAATCATGTCAATACGATCCATAACGCTATCCTTGATTGGTTCAGGGCTTTGACCAGCCTTCTGGTGAGCCTCCCAGTCAAGATGCTCGGCAACGCCCGCACCGCGGGGTCCGTAAAGTCCGACAGCGTGGACTTCGTCAAGGAAAGTCACGGCGCCATACTTCTTAGCCAGATCACAGATCTCCTTGATAGGTCCAACACTACCGCACATCGAGTAGACACTCTCAAATGCAATGATCTTGGGGGTGTCCTTCGGATACTTCTGCAGTTTGGCTTCAAGGTCATTGAGGTCGTTGTGCTTAAAAATCTCCTTTTTCGCGCCGGAGTGCCGAATACCCTGAATCATAGACGCGTGATTGGAAGCGTCTGAGAAGTAGACACAGCCAGGAAGTTTAGAACCGAGAGTAGACAAGGTCGCATCATTGGCGACATAGCAAGATGAAAATACGAGCGCAGCCTCCTTGCGATGAAGGGTAGCAAGCTCGCGCTCAAGAGAGAGATGCGTAGCACTATTCCCTGCTATGTTTCTAGTGCCCCCCGCACCTGCACCGTATTTGCCTAACGCACGACTATGTGAGATAAACGTAAGCTTCAAATCAAAATCATGTCAGCTGGGAATACGCACTGCATGGTTTCAAGCACGACAGGATTATTTCCCATCCCCAGGTAGTCGTTAGCGCACCAGACTTGAACTTCTTCATTCACATTTGCAGTGTGCGCGACCGGAAATTTATTTGCGAGTCGATTGATGTTATTGAAGTAGCGGTAGGATTGATCCTTGTGCTTCTTCTCGAGCTCGGCCGTATAGAAATTGTCGTAGTTGAATGCACCTGAAGTGGAAGCGGTAGCAGTAGCCTGCTTTTCTTCCATATCAGGCAATTTCGTGAGTTTTTCTGCTGCAGCAGCCTTGTGGAAAGGACATCCAGCGGCGGCAGCCTTCTGGGCTGTGTCTGACGTTTCCTTTCCCTCAGTCGTCTTTTTAGCAGAGGCGGCAGCAAGGTCATCGGCCATGCGAGCAGCAGCCCGAGCAGCGGAAGCGTGAGGGCATTTGGCAATATCCGCTTCAGAAACGATGGTGCCAGGGAAAATGCCTTTGCTGTGGTGAATGTTCTGGACGTCAGCCTGTCCAGCGACGCTGGCGTAACCAGCGACCATCTGGCTGGACCGCATCACCAGAGCCGGGCCCATGACGGGGCAACCCGTGGCTCGCTCGGTGAGCTGGGAGATGGAGGGGAATCTGGGTGAAATACTGCTGCTGAGAGCGCGAAGAGTAGAGGTTTTCGTCCCGCCCAAGAAGGGGCAGGAGCTTTTGAAACGAGCCAAGGATGAGAGCTTGTCCATGGTCAACCGATGGGGTTGTCGATAAAAGCTAACAGAATATATACCAAAATCTGAAATATCAAATGAACAGTTAGAGGAGTTACTTGAGACCGACACAGATACGTAGGCTTACAAGCAAGTACTGGCGGATGGAAGAAATCGGGGATGGCAGATTTGAAACTCTTTGACGTTATAACTTGAATTAGCAACACTACGATTGGCTGGCGACCATCACGTGGCTATGGTCTGTGAGCTGTCCGCTGGCTGTCCGGCCCCGTCGTACGTTTGACAGTCATTACATAGTTACATTCCACGTCAGCAACAGGTGAGTAACTAGCTTAGTTTCAAAGTTAGTAGCTTTCTAACCCCGCAAGGAAGACAGGCATCCTTCTAGTACATCTAAAGCCACATCGACTTCTTCCTTTTCGACATTTAGAGAAGGTACCAGACGCACTGCGTCCTTCCCAGCAGTCAGCAAGAACACTCCGCGCTCCCGTGCCAACTGCACCACCTTTCCGGGGTGCGAGACATCATTGAAGCCGAGGCCCCGGATGAAACCACGACCGCGCACATGCGGCTGTAACATTGTTGGGAACCATTTCGGCAAAAGTTCCAGCCGGCTGCTCATGTAAGCGCTTATCTTCTCGATATGGGCAACGAATGCACGATCACTCAAACGGCTCAGAACGTGATGACCAACCGCACAGGCCATGGGTGACCCTCCGAAGGTTGTCCCGTGAGTGCCTACCAGAAGTTATAAGCCCCTGTGAGCAACCCACGTAATTATATCCTTACCCGCAGTCATTGTAGATGCAATGATATCACGAAGCAATACTGCGCCAATTGGATAGCCATTGGCGAGGGGCTTCGCCATTGTGATGATATCAGGATGGCAATCAACGGGCAACGCCGAATGCGCCCATAAAGTTCCCGTCCTGTACAAGCCGCACTGGAACTAAATCAGACTATGCCCTGTGATAATTTATAAAGTACAACAAACTTGAATCTCATCATAGATCAGGACCGATCCTGTCTGATCACAGCGTTTTCGGAGTGCCCTTAGCCATTCCTCAGTTGCGGCAGTGGCGCCTCCTTCTCCCTGTATGGGCTCGACGATCACGGCGCAGGTGTCATCACCGACAAGCGAATCCAGACATTCCATATCATTGAGCTTGCCAACACTGACCCCGGGTATCAGCGGTCGAAAGGGTGCCTGGTATTTTTCCGTGGATGTAACGCTCAAAGCACCCATGCTCCGTCCATGGAAAGAATTCTCGAAGCACACGATACGAGTTTTAGGGCATGATGGATCGTCAGCCTTTTCTCCAGTCGTTGCAGCCCAGCGATCTTTTCCGACTTTACGAGCTATCTTCAATGCGCCTTCATTCGCTTCCGTACCAGAATTGGAAAAGAAAACTTTAGCCCCGTGCTTAGCGTTTGACGAAGATGGCGAGGTGCTTCCAGCGGCGTAGCCTAGTCCCCCGTCTGTTTCAGTGAGTGTCACCAGAAGCTCCGCTAGCTTTGGTGCCCACTGGTTGTAGTATACATTTGAGGTATGTAGAAGGGTCGATGATTGATGTTGTAGCACCTGTCAGGGTATAGTCAGGTTTCAGTTCCGTTCGAGATGCAAGAAATTTCTCACCTGTGAAACACCTGCATCTGCGTGTCCTAATGCGTTCACTGCTATTCCTGCGCTGAAATCAAGAAATTTTCGGCCATCTACGTCCCAGACCCAGCTACCACTGCCATGCGACAGCACGAACGGAGGGCGTGCGTAGACAGGAAGGATGTATTCCTCGCCAAGTGCTATAGTACTTGTGGTTGCAGAGGACTGCGAAGGCGCCGAAAGGTCATATGTAGGCTTCAAGTAGCGTGTACTGGGAGATGTGCGGGGCTATGGCAGTGCTCATCTTGTAGACCAAAAAAAACATGGCAATTCTAGCAACGTACCTCTGATACGTTTGAAGCATGACGTCTAGGTGCTGTTGATGAGAGTGCGACGCTTTGAGCTAAAATTTGTAGCCTGGATACTGGGACAGGACTCGACAGACGAGCCAAACGCACTGTGGAGTGCATTTTGATGTTGAATGTTAGACTAACACTTGGCAAGCTACGGGGAATAAAAGGGAAAGAGATGCAGGCACGCGGGACTGAGTAACTCCGAGTCAGAGCGCCACTGCAAGACTTGATTGTGAGACAGGAACTCAAGGAGAGCCGTCGGTATTGGGGCGAGTATATAAACAGAGAGCCAGTAGTATTACAACAGCACTACGAAGCTTAGGACAACCGCAAATTTTGTACAAATTGAAATACCAAGCAGAAGCAAAAATGCAGTGGGCAAACCGCATAACATCCAGACAAAATACATAAATACTTAGGATGCTGCATTGACGTCTCAATCTCTGGAGTGACTGCGTCCTGTGCTCACTGACATGGACGAGTCTGAAGAAGCTGAGCGACCACGTCCTCGCGGTGATCGAGAGGCACTTCTCCCACGATCTTCGTCTGCTCCATTGCGGGGAGGAGGTGAGAGTTCACGGTTTTGCCGAGGAGGAGACTCGGACGGATCCCGTCCACGTCGGCGGGGTGGCGATTCTGAGCGATCACGACCACGAGGAGGCGTTTCTGAACGCTCACGTGGCCGACGGGGATGAGTGGAAGGTGGTGATCGCCTAGACGGGGGCGCTGGAGACCCAGAACGCTGATAGCCTCCTCGACCGGGAGAACGGGACCGCAATTTAGATGGCACAGGAGACGGAGAGCGTCGACGGGGCGGAGGAGACTGGAGGTCAGCAGAAGGTGACCTGCGACGTCGAACGTCTCTTTCACGTCGTGGAGAGCGACCTGGACTTCGACTCCTGCGATCACGGTAGTCTCTGGGTCGATCCCTGAATGCAGGAACGGGGGGAGGTGGCATTCGCTCCTTCCTTCGGCTAGTTTCCTCCCTTTCTCTCCTTATCCTATCTTCCTCCCTCCGACGCAGGCGATCACGCTCCCTCTGCTCTGCCTCCCACTTCTGCTTTTGCTCCAACATTTTCAACCTATCTTCTTCCCGTTTCCTTTCCCGCTCCTCTCGCTCAACCATACGACGCATCTTATTTTCCTCCTGCTTTTCTCTATCAAATGCCTCGCCTTCCGTGTAGGTGCTTTTCATGCCTAGTGCTCGGGCCATTTTGTCCAGTTCAACCTTTTTGGCGGCAGCAAGGCCATGCGTGTCGGACGATTTCAAATTTTTAGCAGATGGAGCAAGCGATGCTAAATCCTTGTTCAAGCTTGCGCGAAGTTCTTCAACTTGAACGTTGATGGTTGCTTCATCCAGGCTGTTTAGACTGATTAGAGAATGGCTAAATGCTCAACATTCGAGTTCAAGTACCCATCGTCCTCTAACTGCAGTTGCAGTTCCAAGCATTTGACCTCAACCTTCCGCTTTCTCTCATGCTCCAAAATACCCTCATCCGGTTCTCTGTGCTTCGGGGGAGCTACGCTCCAGGCTGCAGCCCTGTCTGCGGCCGTCTCGTGCACACGAAGTGCCGAGAGATTGCGCATAACATAGCCATTTGTACCGCTGTGATCCGTATGAACATAATGGATTCGACTGTGGCACAAAGAACACACCTTCCGCGGGGGGTGGTTAGTCCAATACCGTTGTACATGGCGTTCTGGAGATGAAGTACGACGAGTGGTTCAAAATAGTGATGTGACAAAGTAGAAGCGGAGTTCTAAGTGTAGTGCATGCCGTGCCCGGCATTGACGGTCTAGTGGTCCATTATATGTGTGTCATTTGGTCTCCGTAAGTGGACGCGTTGTGGTAGCGGCACAACAGCCTCAGTGTAGACTTATATAACTGACCTCGCGGCTCGGACGTCCTCCATAATATCTCGCCCTTTCTTCCTTCCTCCTTTCTTATAAACACCTTTCCACAATTTCTGCCATCAATCTTCTCCGCAGGTCATCAAGCGTAATGTCGGCATCAATTCCAGCTAGTAGCTCGTCTGCCTTCCTCCCACTTCCTCCGGCTAGGGGAATACCTGTTACATTCACGGCGAGCTTGAAGAGTTGGTAAGTGAAAGAAAGTCCAATTTACTCTACTCTAAAGCGCTCATTATCCGAGATAGGTGGGCTGCTGGGGAGAAGCAGGGTGCTGCATCTGAGGAGCGGCTACTGAGGTATGCACTGTTCAAGATATTCTCCTGCAGCGGCCGTATGACGCATGTCCTCTTTCTAGGCGACTTCCTTTCTTCGTTCCAGAGAAGATGGCTGCAGCCCCCGATGACAGTCCCGTTATCGCACGAGGGGAGCGCGTGGAGCTCGCAGCGCCGAAACACTTCTTAAATACCCTTTCGATCAAGTCCACGAATCCATCACCTAACGCACCACCACCAGCCGTCGTCCTTCACGGATACGGTGCAGGTCTAGGTTTCTTCTTCCGTAATTTCCCTGCACTTGCACAATGGGCAGGGCATCGCGGCACCGACGTCTTTGGCGTGGACTGGCTGGGCATGGGCCGTTCCGCCCGTGTACCCTTCACCATCAAATCAAAGCGAGACGATATCCCCGGGCGTGTGTATGAAGCCGAATCCTTCTTTGTCGACTCACTGGAGGAGTGGCGAATCAAGATGGGCCTCGAGAAGATGACGCTAATTGGGCACTCGCTCGGCGCTTATTTCAGTGTTGTATACGCACTCCGGCACCCCACCCGCGTGCACAAGCTCATTCTCCTTTCTCCTGCTGGGGTCCCTCATGATCCAAATAACCTCACCATGCCCTCGCGCGAACTAACCGATACGGGTGACTCGGAAAGCTCCATGGGTGATTTCGCTGTCACTGCATCTGCTGCGGAGGTTAAACGAATACGGGAAGAGCAGAAGGCTATGAAGGAGAAGGAAAGCCGCTCAAGAAGACTCCTAACGTACCTGTGGGAGGAGGGTTGGAGTCCCTTCCAAGTTGTACGCTCAACCCTTTTCTGGGGTCCAATGCTCGTGGGAAAGGTTTGGAATATGGTATTGTCAAGTGGACTGGGATATTGACGTTTCTCTCCGTGCAGTACTCCAGCCGCCGCTTCTCTGGTTTGACTGAAGATGAAACGCGCGATATACATGATTACATATTGAATATCACACTCGCCAAGGGTTCAGGAGAATATTGCATATGTAAGTCTTGATCCTTCATTTTCATCTTCGTCTCAACAAGGATTATCGTAGCCCATATTCTTGCGCCCTACGCTCATGCTCGTATGCCGCTTGTCGACAGAGTATCCGCGCTCAAAATACCAATAACCTTCGTTTGTATGTACCACTTTAGCTTCGTCCCTTGAGCGACTTCTCATGATTCTCTTAGATGGTGAGCATGATTGGATGGACCCCCAAGGTGGGCTGCAATCTCTCGAAAATCTCCGCAAAGCCGGCAATTATGATAGCAAGATGTACAATATTCCCTATGCTGGTCATCACGGTGCGTTTTCCGTATAATAGGGATATTCCAGCCATTTAATCCAGTTTCCCTCAGTGTATTTGGATAATCCTAAGGCTGTAAATGAACTCCTCATCGCGGAGCTTGATGAGGCCGAGAAACAGCAGCATCTGTTTGCCTCCTCGCAGTCACGATAATATAATTACATGCCCTGGTGGGGTTCAACATCAACATCATTCATGTTCGTTCAGAGACGGTTGTTCTAGTAAGACACCATCTCTCTCATATAGATTTTGCATTGTTTGGGGAGCAATAGATAGTGGAATAATGTATCACAAATTATCGTCGTTCAGAATATCAATACACATTTACAACCATCATAATTTTATTGGACTGTGACGTGCGTATCGAATGCACGAGGTGCCCACCGCCAACACCTATATCTCCTCTGGCTAATCTGCGCTACACTAAAGATAATGTTGATTGGGCGCAATGGAAGCGAGATCCTAGAATAAAGTGGTAACACTAGTCGATGAGACACCAAAAGGCCGTCATCGAGTAAATGTATCCTAGTGGTGCATAGTTTGGCTAGGCGCGGTCATAAAACGTTCTGGGTATCTCGCCTTGATTCTTGCCGCAAGGTCCTCCTCGTATATCTGATCCTGACCTAGCTGATTTCCGAGCGTCAACCACCTACGGAGAATTGTCAGCATACACCACACCGCATGACATCGTTCGCTGCCACCTACCCAGGCCGCGTATTGTGTTTTCTTCCGAAAATCTCAATCTTCCGTCCACCAGGACACATCCTTTCGATCAGCCCGTATACCTCATCTGGCTTGCGACTCGTCTCGCGCACCTCGCTCACGATGACGTCTGTGTCGAGTCCGCGGTTCGCCCATGAGGGGAAAACGAGGTTCCCCGCAGCGTCTGTACGCGTTTTGACACCGACAAGCATGTGCTCTTTCGTGTGGTTGAGCCAGTGGCCTGTTCGGCCAGTACGAATTACGCGCTGTAGCTACTGAATGTAAGTAATAAAATGGGCGAGAGAGGTTGTGGGTGTACCTGGTTAGTCTTAACCCAGACTACTTCATCGACACGAGTGTACCCCCATACTCGGAGACACTCTCTACCAACTTCCATTGCACGCCCAGTGACCCAAAGGAAGAGGATTCCTTCGTCCTGAAGCGTTGGTATCGGCATGGCACGCATTTCATCGTCTGTCATGGTACCATACGGCAGCTATTTAAATTCACTCAGACTCACGAAAGGTGGAATAATCCTATAAGACGCGCACGCTCATGTGTATATCCCATGGCGGGTCTGCCATAATAACGTGGAACTTCCCAAGTACTGAATAGTCAAAACGGCGCAGGTCACAGTTGAGCCACTGAGGAGGAAGCTGTCCGGCCAACGTCAGCAACGAGCGGAGTGAGACGCAGCCATAGTACTTACCACTTGCATGTTTTTCCCATCAGGGCCCATTCCCAGCTCAATCTTGAATGGTTTCTTTACCCTCTGAGATCTCCATGCATCAGTAGGAGCAAGGGGCCCATCCTTCTCGTCCCAGTCAATCTCGAAATGCAGATACCGACATGGCGCCTTCTCCTTTCCCCGTCCTCCTGCACCGAGTCCAGATGGCAATGACACACGTGCTCCGGTGCCAGGTGGAAAAGGAGTAATAGAAGGTGATTGTGAGTATGTCGGCTCAGAGTAGCACGTGTTGAGGTAAGAGCAATGTCCGAGGTTAGGGTCAGTGTGTAGCCGAATGAGAGGACGGAAGTGCAGGCGGTCACAGAAGGCAGGGTTGAGGGGATTGGCAGGATCTGCTTGAGAGCGGGATTTGGCGCAGTCTGCTTTGGTGATGTAGGTGCAGATCGGTTCGAACCCACCGTTGATACATCGAAACTGTCCTGAACATTCAGTATAATGCAGAACATGGATACGAGTAGTTTACGCACGCGTTCCGCAAGTAATCGTCCCTTCGCAGTGCTCTTCTGGAGGATTACGTAGACCTCCCTCAGGTCCTTACTTAGACTACCCAGGGGAGTGTTCACATTGGGTGAATCATTATCTCCGTTGGATGATAATGTTTCATCAGGATTGTCACCTGCAGCAGAGTCTGCGTCCTCGTCAATGGGCGCTCGCTTGCGCTTCCGAGAACTAAGTACACGAGAATTCCCCAGATGCACGTCCGTAATGGTCAGCTCGCCACCTTCGCGCGACAGCAGGATAGAGCCATGCTCCCAGTTCGATGAGAAGGCTTGAAGTACTTTCTCTACACGCGGTAAATCGGACAGACGTGGTATCTTGAGACCTGAGAAAGATGTGGATGCACTGTAGGATATGAGAGCCAAAAGAAAATCCATTGAAGTTAATGGCGTCGAGATTTTTCCGGAAGACAGTAAAGTCTGCAAGGAGATTGATACGAGGAGCGAGACATCATTGTCGCTCATGTTGTTCACTAGTTTGTGCTTTACAGTAAGGGGTTGGTGGAGGATGATATATTTCCTAGATGGGAATCGAGGGAAAACCCGTCTACTGAAGAAAATGCAAACTTTCGTTCACGCCACCTTCAAATTACCTAAGGTCAATAGCGACAGAGGGTAGCTCAAACAGACAACGCCCTCGCCTTTTACTAGGGCGTTCCGTGGGCTGCCCTCATCCTAATGTCGCATAGCCAATTTTTCAGCTCTCAGCTTGACCTGAGTATCCGACCGCAAGGTTGAGTTTCTCTTTTTGTTCATGATATATTTGCAAGTTCGCTATTTTCTACCATTGGATGTCACATGTTTCTTTTAGTCTAACCCATTGCAAGCACACTCTTGGTAAAGTTGGTTTATTTGACTACTTCTCTGATTCGTGTCATCTGCAGTCACTGGCAAGTGCAACTTCAACGGATGTCCGGGTGGACATCTGCCTCGATTACTATTATCATGTAGGACTATCCGCGAGCAGATATACTCACATCTCTATTTCACGGCCACCGCAAGAAGCGCAAGATGGGTGGTGCGAACATAGACGTGGAAACTTATGTTTCGCAGCGCAGTCGAAGGGCTGCCTCTCGCACACTTCTCCATGAATAAGCCTGTCACATGGGAAAACGACTCCATGTCCTTCTAGAGCGCAGAAGTCTTACGGTGGGCTGTCGCTGATTTCTCTCCAAGTTGATCATATTCACTAACTGGATGTTATGCCCCACTCTCAGATCTAGGCATCTATGACATACCTCAGTCGGTTCGCCCTCACTGCTTTATTAGTCGGCGCTCTGCTCCGTAAGTGGACATCCACGGTGTCTTTCACAAGTTGATGAGCTGAATTATGTGCTAATTTCAATCTGGTCAATCTGGTCCTCAGGGCCATATGATTCTTCCTGTCCCACAGTAGGGTCCCTGACGTCTTTTTAAGCGACGATAAGTGAGTTTCAAATCTCCAACTTTCCGCTCGCAAGATCTTGAATACATACAGGGCATGACCATCTCAGCGTATCAATGGGGTTCCCCTAATGCTTCAAGGCGGGCTCTCCTCATTCATGGTTTGACTATGTCCTCGAATTCTTGGGAGAGCGTCGCTCAGTTATTAGTAGCAGAAGGTCAGATTTTGTATTATATGGTGATGATCGTCTTTTTTGACAGGTTGATCAGGATTCTTCGTCGTAGCGCCTAATCTCATCGGGCATGCATGGAGACGGGGCAGCGACTATCGTATGTCCGTCTTTGCAGAGGACCTCCGATCGTATTTCGGCATGGACACGTCCTACGACGTGATCATGGGTCATTCTCTTGGAGGCCCGATTGTGTTGTCGCTCTTGCCATTCTTGCCCAAAAATAAAGAGACCACCGTTATACTCGTCGACCCCGTCCTCGAGCTTTCAGAAGAGAGGCTTGAAAGGAGTCAAAAGCAGTTTCTCAATGACATTATGAATGTCAAAACCGCTGACGAGCACATGGCTGAGAATCCTGCTTGGTCACGGAGTGACTGTGTGTTAAGGACGCTGGGAGTCTCCAGCTGCGATCGCACCGTTCCTGAGGGTCTATTTCGGGTAGGTTTTCGGGTGTGGAAATGACAAGCGTTGCTGACAGATTCTGCCATTGTGGCCCACAGCATAATAGGCCATGGTCTTTCAGCGGCCTGTGCAAAAACCTCCCTGCGAACGTGAAGCTCACAGTGCTGGTGTCAGATCCGAAGTTCAGCAATCGTTGCTATTTGGAACAGGTCCCTCGTGACGTGGAGAGATTGGACGCTAGAGTTCTTACGGGCGTCGGTCACTGGATTCAATTCGAGCGTCCGGATGCAATCATGGATGCAGTTCCACTACCGAGAGCCAGACTATGAGACGTTCGAAAAGATAGTTTTCAATTTTGTCTACGAATATCGCATTCCGGGAGGAAGATAAATAACTTCAAGTATACGATTACTATATTACTTTCTTTCGTTGGGTACTATGTAGGGCTCGTCACGGATCTTTTACATAAAATGCGTCTGAAACTCCGAGTTTTGTTCGAGCACAGCGCTGTACAGCCTGTACTATTGGCTGCCACCAGTTCGTGCACAGTGCATTTCGTGCAGTCACGAAAATGTCACGGAAAGTCACAGGATGGTCACACAAGCCGATTTCACGTTACGCTCGGCATGAAATTCATAAGCATTAGTAATTTAGTAGTTTGTGGTACAAACGTACTATGTAAATAGTCTACAGTATATATGTCGTGTCTATCGTAGATTACCATAGAAATTTAGATTGTGGTTATTGAGATGCATATTGCACTTTGATGGTGTGATGAAAAGTCATGTAGAGCTGAGCTGGAGGGAATCAGCTTGCGGAAGCTGTGACACCCGATCAAGGGCTCACCGTTGAGAACAGCACCAACGATGTACCACATTATACGCAGCACGGGCGGTCGTAGTACCGAAACCACAATTTCCCGTCACAGATAATGATAATTTCCGGTTGTCGAGACTCAATGTGAGTCTGCGGTCCGCTACAATGAAGTCTTCAATATAACAAGGTGATGGTAGCCTGGGGATCCTACGCCGACATCCATGTTTCTATCATGATGCACTTAACGCTAAGTACATCTTACCATGCTCGAGGCTGAGAATAGCGCCACCGTTCACGCACATGCTATGCGCTTAAATCGTATCATATTAAACGTCTGCCCCCCCTGTCCAATGGCCTTTTCGCAAGTGACAGTGAAATTGTCTCGAAGCAAGATCCTGATCGATTAAGTAACATTGAATCAACCACAGCACTAGTGCGAAAGCAGGAATACGACTTACTGACGTGACGTGTGAGTCAGGCTGTCAGCTAAGCTGTCACAGTTTCCAGCAGTACCCTACATCATCCTATAATAGCGCGCAAAGGTCAGTCATGGTGTTAAATACTGGATACAGAGTACTCACAGTAATGCAAACAAGGCCAGAGCAGCAATCACTATCCTCATTGCAAGTCCCACCATACAGACTACATGCGCTGACAGACATAGATGCTGTCAAAGCAGCAATAATGAGAAAGAAGGAAAAACGCATAGTCTGTGTGGGGTGATGTAGGATAAGCTGATGGGACAACTCTGGGTTCAATGTAGGAAATCACGTTGCTAATAAGTGATTGTTGTAGGCAGACCTCGGCTGTCCTACCAGTCAGCCTGGCAGGGTTGGCTCGTGATAGAACTTCAGCGTGGATGGTGAGAGTGTAGGCAGAACATGTAGCCTGGCGACTCCCCAGTAACGGATAAAATATTAAAGTGCAAACTTAGGACGCAGCCTCTCAAATCGGCGCCGCTGATAGCGGAAGAACTTTGCAATCGAAGCCAAATCGGATCTTCATTGTTTCGAGGGGCACTTTTACCCATTGCGGGGCTATTGGGAGCGCAAGGGTTATCCGGTCAGCGGTTTTGCACAGGTATAGGAGTAGGATGTACTGCATGTCCTGAGTATTGTCGTTGGCATCAGTAGAGCCCGGATTGTACAATACCATTGTGCGTATGTGCGGCGCCGCTCGGCGCAGAATAACACTGGGCGTACTGAGACCCTTGTGCTGACAGAGACATGATTTGTGGATCTGCTCT
Organism: Rhizopogon vinicolor AM-OR11-026; assembly: GCA_001658105.1. Lineage (NCBI taxonomy): Eukaryota > Fungi > Basidiomycota > Agaricomycetes > Boletales > Rhizopogonaceae > Rhizopogon > Rhizopogon vinicolor. The sequence goes on from KV448511.1 coordinate 22,729, forward strand.
TCCACTTCGCCACCTAGAATGCATATAAGGTCAGGTCCAAGTGAAAAATACGCCGGAACGTCGGTATGAACATGGAGCTGAATCGGAGAAAGGGTCTGGTAATGGCAATATTGGCGAAGACAAGGGGAAGAATTGTAAGACTCTCCTCCCCAAAACCGTTATGTCCACTTCTACTGCTCCAAATGAGACGAGCAAAGGCTTGAAATGACTCTCTTGACGAAAGGAGTGCGACGGATGAGGAATCATAAGGATGCAGTGCGAAACACGTTTATAATACAACTGAGATTCTCCAAAAGGGCACTACTGCGAAGGAGGGGGAACTACTGAGTGCTAAATGCGATGGATGATGGAGTAAATGAAGTAACGAAAGGATAGTGCAAACGAGGACTTTCCCATGCATCAAAAATGGTAAAGATCGGCTGAATAACGGGCGAGATATGGTGAAAGATGCAGTAGCGCTACTAAAAAAAAAAGTATATGAACATTGAACTCATTAGTGAACGAAAACATGAGGCAGCTCACCAGTACACTACACTACCTGTCACCAACCCCATCCATGGATATACAAGTGCGTTGCCCAAGTTCAAGTTGTTGTCGTTGTTGTCGAGCGTTGGTGACTGTAAATATAGCGTTCACTGGTAGCGCTAGCCGTCGATATGTAAGTCACAGTGTTGACGCTCACATTCCCGCTACGGAAGTAGCGGGTTTTGTGTCATGAACAATCACTGCGGAAACGAGAAAATGATCAGACACAATCTGGACGTGGTTGAGCCACCTATCTGTACACAATCCGTACGTAGTCGAATATCTGTACTCAAAATGGACCTGGAAAGTTGAGCGGTCGCAAACGTGAAAATTGGATGAATAGTTAGAAGCCACAAGCGGTAAACAGACTCAAACTGTAGTTCAGATAGACATCATGACCTGCAAACCATACATGTCTAGTTATGACTCCAAACTCGACGCTATCTGGACCACGGACATGCACGAAAAAATCTATCTGGACGTCTGGACAACCTGAAGTCTCAAACCTCGTTTAGTCCTTCTTGCTCTACTTCAATTTCTCATGAATATGGATGAAAACATCATATGCCTGGAGCTACCTCTCAAATACCCCGAAACGATACGGGTGACCTTCATCCCAGACCCATGAGGTCCTCCCGTAAGTACTTCAAATCTATTGACGAATCAAAGCTTTAACATGTTTGCCTAGACAATTGAAATCATACCGTCATCTGTAACCACAAAACTCCAAGACACGCGCAAGGAAAATTTTTAGGTGCGTGCAGGGCTTTTCAGCATTATAATATCATGCTGAGTATAGTTTCAGTGGTTAAAACATCCTCACTCGGAAGCGGATCATTCTTGGTGAGCAACCCAATCCTTTTTGTTCGTGTCATGTTCTTGACATCTATACCGCACAGATCAAAGAATATCAGCTATATGATGGGCTAACGTCCTCAGCACGAGGCAGCGCGAAGGTAAACAGCTACTTACTTTTAATCCCGGGTGCATATTTGATATGTTCTTCTTTCCTGCAACACTCTTAGTCGTGTTTACCGTCGCCATTGTACCGAGGCGTTCCTGCAGCTCTGTGATCATCGTCTCGTTGCACTCCGCGCGTTTGGTAAGTTGGTACTGGTTCGTAACAAGACTTTGTTGTGTTGATTCAACATCATTCAGACGAGTGTGATGGAATGGTGGAGATCCATGGTGTATGGACGGTGTTAGAGGAACTGAGTATCCACGCAGATGCTCACCGATCATTGGCGTAGCAGGTGGAATGGAGTGTCCGCGCGATCCAGGTTCGCTGAACGGCGTTGAGTGTGGATCGTATCCGGCAGACGACGATGTTTCGAACTGGTGGGCAGGACACATCTGATTTGTGGTCCCACTCTGCTGAAGTCCTCCAAAGTTGTACATCGCATGTCCTTCATCGCCATATAGGCCAAGAGCGGAGTGGTCAAATCGATGTCCGACTGGCGCCGTGTCCATGAACGGATCATTCGTAGGGGGCGGGGAACGCGACTGATTCAGGTCCGCATTGCTCACCCCCTGAGCTGCATTAACAGGTGTTTCCACAGGAGGACCGGCCCCGTCTAGTCGTCGCTGTATACCTTGGAACATGGCGGGAGGGCATGCGCAACGTCTGTGTTCAACCAGAATCACCTTTTATTTGTTGGTTTTCGAAGGGCTGCTCCACATGGTGATTCTCCATGTGCATATGGATGTACTTTAGTTGTTACTACTTGTACCATACTTAGACGAAATCCATACCTTAACCGCACTTGAGGACAGAGAGATGATTCCTATCCATACATAATCTCGACTATGGTTTATCTAACTGATCTCAAACTGGCAAGCAGGTCCTACTTCAATCCAGAGTACAGATAGCGTCTGAAAATCGCGACATTCCGTACGTTTTTAGACCTGGGCAGATTTACCCACTTGTATCTAGTTTGTGTTCTATCTATACCCTGCCTGGATCCGGTCATTTTCTCGTTCCCGCAGTGAATTTGGCGTTCGTTTGACAACAAACTATTAAGTCTGACTACCACTTGACTAGTTGATAAAGACTTGACCACACTCTGTCGATTCGGTGCTTGTCTGACAACCAGCTATCATATGTATCGAGGCTGGCAATCATTTAACTGCTCGACATGGGCTTGAACACTCTGCCTCAATTGGGCACTTGCCTGACAATAAGTTATCGTAGATTATCAGGTCTAACCATCACTCAACCAGCTGACGAACACTTTTCAACTCCGTCTAGTTATATCAGTAACTCCCCAATTTCAATTCTTGATGCAGGACCCTACATCATCATACTATAATAACACGCAAAGGTCAGTCATGGTGTTAAATACTGGATACAGAGTACTCACAATAACGCAAACAAGGCCAGAGCAGCAATCACTATCCTCATTGCAAGTCCCACCATACGGACTACATGCACTGACAGACATAGATGCTGTCAAAGCAATGAGAAAGAAGGAAAAATGCATAGTCTGTGTGGGGTGATGTAGGATAAGCTGATGGGATAACTCTGGGTTTAATGTAGGAAAACATGTTGCTAATAAGTGATTGTTGTAGGCAGGCCTCGGCTGTCCTACCAGTCAGCCTGGCAGGGTTGGCTCGCGGTAGAACTTCCGAGTCAGCATGGATGGTGAGAGTGTAACCAAGGTCCAATAATACAAGGACAACTTGAACCGTAATGTGAAGGCGTATCATAGAACCGCGGACGTACCTCAAGCGGAAGGAAGACATTCTTCAACTTGAATGGCATCTAATTTTAGTACAGTAGATATGCTCATAATGCATAGCGTCGGGACCGTGAAAATTCAATGCATTATGAGATATATGCAATACTAGGTATGTCACGTT